>JASDQU010307171.1:1382-18944 GCA_032191745.1 Picea mariana
ATCTTGGCTGAAATTTTTTCCCTACTTGGGAAATTTGATCTCTCTTGTCTTTGGTGAAAAATGGATGTTTTTACTTGTCTATTGGCAGAATAAGGCTAGCGACTTCTCTTGCGTGCTTCTTCTTGGCAATTGTGGTGGAATATCTCGATAAGTAAGGGATTTTCATGCTATCTCTTGGATTAGGTAAGGAATTTCTGGAATTGTATGTGTTTCTTCTTGATTTAAAGGTTATTTTGTCAAACCCTCGGAGGAGTATAAGGGCATACACCCTCCATCAAGGATCTCTCTTTTATTGTCATTGAAAAGGATATTTAAAGGGTTATTCCAAGGAGTAAAAAGGCTTACACCATTGTAGATTTACCTTGCTAAGGTTTGTTTACTCTAGGGAGTAAAAAGGGTTACACCCCTAGAGTAATAAACCCTAGCTCATAAACAAGAGACTCCATAACTCAATAGATAATACACTAATCCTTTTTGCAATGGAAATTGAATATTGTGCATTTGTAAACGTGATTTCAAGGAGATTGAATTGTTCAAGTTTGAAATTTACTTCTAAATGATTTAAGTTATATTGTGCCCTAAGGGCATATTGTTTTTCCAAGTAATTAATCTGTTGTAACAATAATTAAGCTACATCCATTAGGGCTGCAACAAACTCACTCTTTTATCACTCTTTACTCACTTTTCTACTATTGAAATTCACTTGCAAGCTATCATAATT
This sequence comes from Picea mariana, assembly GCA_032191745.1. Classification (NCBI taxonomy): domain Eukaryota; kingdom Viridiplantae; phylum Streptophyta; class Pinopsida; order Pinales; family Pinaceae; genus Picea; species Picea mariana. The sequence goes on from JASDQU010307171.1 coordinate 2,104, forward strand.
GATCTACAGGTTAAAGGTTATTGTTTGGGTGGATTGTTTGTTGGTTTTAGTGGCTAGAACTTGTTGTTGTACAAAAATTTTGCTACAGCCATAAGGCTGTTGTAAAATCTTGATGATAACACTAAATAACAACCCTCCTTGGTTGTCAAAGTCTTGGTTTATTTATTGGAAAATTGTCTACTTGTTACTAGCTTTATTTTCCAACATCATACACTTGATTTTGATGGTTGAATTTGAAATTGTCATAACTTATTAATTGCTGATATATATTTCCATACTGCTGCAATTTTGGGACAACAAGGTTTCTTGTTGATTCCCCATTGGTTTTGAGGCTTTAATCATCGTATATTGTCTTGTTCTAGGTAGGTCTAACATTGTTTTGCAGGTACACAACTTTGGAAACAATTTACCATCTCATAAGACTTTCTCTCAAGCCTCATTTACATCCTTGACATTGACCTATAGGGGCACTCTCCAATATCGTTGCTTATCCCATCGCAATCCCCCTAGGGTCACCCAGGAATCCTCCCTTGTGTTGGACTTGTCCTTCACTAAAATGAGAGGTACATCTATTGAAGTGACAGTGATAGTTGTTCCCAGTTGTGTCATACATTTTTGGCTTGGGTTGGTCTTTTCCCAAACTACAAACTGTGCGATAACATTTTTGGCATCATTTTTGGGGAGGATTTTGAATCCTTTCCAATCCATAACAACACTTGGAAAGTTATCCCAAAGCCTTTTTCCTAGATTACCTGGTGACTCCACCTGAGGGAAGTTACCTCCTCCCCTTTGATGAACTTTCTAAAGTCATCTGGTGACTCCACAACATAACAATTCACCTCTCCCTAAAACCTTTCCCTGAAGAATATTCAAACCTTCCAAGGTTTACCGAAGAAGGCCTCCTCATAATTACCCCGTTGTAAAAACCTTGTTTCAAGGTAACCTTCCCCTCACTCCATGTCTCGTTATTGGGATGACATCCTTTACAAGCCTTTGAATCTTGCTACCATCCTTGGGAATCCAAATACAATTCCCAAAGAATCTCACAAATGGTTTCCAAATTTCACCAGGAACAACGTTATCACACCTAAATAGCACCTTGAAGCTATTGGTGTGGCCATGGAAGACAATGGTGTAGAACATGAATATGTTGAATTTAAGCTATTAAGTATGGCTCTTGATGAAGATGCTAAAAATTGGTATAAAGGCTTGCCTAACAATCACTTGGCATCTTATGAAGATTTCACTAAGTTTGAGGGAAGATGGACAACAAATAAGGACAACAGAATGTTATTGATCCAATTCAATCAAATCAAAAGGAAAGAAAATGAGATAGTGAAGGAGTTTCATACTATATTTGACAACTTACACAATCAAATTCCAAAAGACTTATGCCCACCAGAAGCATCCATTCTCCTCCTTTACTTGAATGATTTTGAAGGACAATTTGGTTTTATTATGAAAGAAAAGATGCCTGAGAACTTGGAAAAGGCCAGAGAATATAGTGCTCAAATTGAGGAACATATTATCATCTCAAAGATTAGGCCTTTTCAGTTCCCTTGTGTCAATGTAGAACCAAAGACGAAGACTTCAACAAACATTGTTCAGGGTCCAATCGCACTCTTGAATTAGAAGTTAGATCAAATGAATACCCAGTTCATCCGGAATTAGAATCAGATCATGAACAGGTTGACAAACTTGGAGAGGTATCATCATACTCTAGGACCTTAGTTTGTTATATAGAAGAAGGAAAATGCAGGTTGGAGACCAAGGCCACAACATGAATGATTTTCCCCCACCTCTTGATGAAGAGGTTTGGAGAGACTTAGTAGTCTAGTCATCTCCACTAGACTATAGTCTCATGCAGCATGGGGACAAGTCAGTTAAACTCAATGTTATATTTTGTAGTTGACTTGAAAAGGTAAAAAGTAACTCACTGGAAGATTAGAGCGCTCGAGGTTGAGTTAGGAGTTGAACCTAAGGGTTAACTTAACTCAATAGAGGAATAGAAGGAGGTATAAAGGAAATACTAGGGCGCACCTCTCACTCACCCTGGATTATTATGCATTTGGCTATTGGGCTCTTGAGCACATAGTTTTGAGGGTTTTGAGAATACAAACCCTAGAGAACAACTCAGTGGTGAAAGATTCCACTCACCTTGTTCCAAGCTTGGTCTCGAGGATGAAATACTCCACCCACACCATTCTACAGTATTCACAGGTACCATCATCCATTCAAGAGAGTAGTAGGTCGTACCCTTGAGGGTTTTACAGCAAGGGGCACATCATTCCTTGGAGAGGAGTTCGATCCAGGTTATTGACAGGACTTATTGACATTCTAGCACCTGGGTATTTCTTGCAGGGCCTTGTTCATCGGATCTGGAGTGTTTTGAGAGGGTTACTCTTGCTATATTATTATCTGGAGCTTTGGTACGTTTTTTAGAGAAGGAGAGTGCAATTGTGATTCAATTATGCTCAGTTTGGAAGGGTTACACCTCAGATCTAACCCTGAGACTTCTCCTAGTATATTGTGGCAGCTTGATCTATCTTTCTAGAGAATTTCAAGTTATTTGGAGGCCTCCTTCATCAGGGCCGAATTATTAAGCTTGACAGTATTCAAGAGGGCGCAGTCTTGATTGAGGATTCAACAGTTTGGAGGGGCAGATCTTGGCATCTGGATTTGAGACTTTAGGGAGGGATCCTACCTGCCCCGATCTATCATTTGGTGGAGTTTTGTGCTATTTTGAGAATTCCTCCAGCTGGGCCCAAATATTGGTCTTCTTAGCTCTACAGTAGGATGTGTTATCAGCCAGGGTGGTTTGCATTTGACCCTGGATTCTTCTTGTATTGATATTCATTGTATATCCAGCATTGGGGGCTTGCATCTTCTTGCCGGGAGAATTTTTTAGCAGCTCATATATTGTCTATTGGAGCTATCTGATGTTATTCCAGATCTGCATCCTTCTTGTATCGGGTTCTTTCTTATTACATCAATAAAGGTCATATCTTGTTGTTGGTTCCATATCTTGTGTTATCTTGTATATTTATTGCTTGTCTTCATATCTAAACTTAAATAACTAAACTCTAAACCCTAAGGCTGAAACTTAAGAGGCCAACCTGCAAACACACATACAAAAAGAAGTAAAGCAATGGTTAGTTAGTGTTCCAAGCAAAATAATTGTCTTGGGAACATTACAGTGGTATCAGAGCTCTGATCCACCCATCCTGTGAGGATTAGTGCATGAAGAAGTTCAGTGGCATCTATATGGGCAGAAGAAGGAAACAGATAGGTGAAGCAGAGGCCAAAATGGAAGGATCAAGTGAGGATAGTGAGCCACAAATACTAGCATGGATTGCTAAGGACTTGCAGCGTTCCATACAGGTATCACAGAGCGACCTTGTAAATCACCTACAGGAAAACCAGGAGACAACACGTAGGGAACAGACCGAAATATCAGAGACCTTAAGGAAGGTAAGTGAAATCCAACAACTGATATCACAACTCTTGATTGAGATGAATCATAAGGGTAAAGGCCCATAATCCTATGCCAACAGGGAAACCAGTGGATATGATGGTGGGAACAGACATCAACAGGAACATGTTCTCTATCATCATTCGGAGGGAATCCATGGAGGGGGAGCACCACAGGGAAAAACAGGTAGAAGGACCACTCCTAGACCATACTTTCCCTCATTTATAGATGAACCAACACAACCCAACCACCCAGACGAGTTTGAGGATTAGTTTGATCAGTATGTCAGAGAGTACAACTCACTAAGCATACCAGTTCAGAGGCAGATCACCTTAGATCAGTTTTGTGGATTGAAATTCAAAAGCAAACCCAGGTCGTACCATAGGAACAAAAATGAGCTAGAGCATAGGGCTTGGAAGATGGAGATCCCCTACTTTGATGGTTCAGCCAAGATGACTGCACAGGCATGGGTACAAAAACTAGACACTTACCTGCAGCTTAAACCTATGAGGAAGATGGATGCCATCAAGTTTGCCACCATGTACTTGGATGGAAAATCTCATGACTGGTGGTACCATGGGTTGACCACACTTGGCCACAATTAGATAGTGGCATACACAGAGTTTACTCATAGGTTCATTGACAGGTTTGACCATGGGGATCCAGAGCTACATTTTAGGGAACTCACACAACTCAGACAAATAGGAGAACCAGAGGTGTATATTGAGGAGTTTCATAGGCTAGCAGTCATGGTACAGGGCGTATCACAATCTATACTAATGATGCTTTTCACATAGGGTTTGATGGAACCCTTAAAGGGTTGGGTTAAGGATTTTAAACCTACCAACTTGCAGGATGCTATATGGAGGGCGAGAGATCTAGGCCTAGGTGAAAAACAAAAAAAAATTCCTAGACCACCTCTAAACACTAGAGGGAGAGACCAAAGACCTCTAATGAATCTAGGAGGAAGTGACCCAAGGGGGTTTGACAGGGGAAGAGGCAGGATGGATGAGAACACTAAAAGAGAACTGAGGAGGAAACAGTTATGCTACACATGCAAAGAACCATGGGACCCATCCCACAAGTGTATGAGTCGTGGTAAGGCTCATTACATTGAGGTAGCATCTGATAATGAGGAGGATGAGGATTTTGGCCACATCTAGAACATAGAGGAAGACACCATCGAAACTGCAGAAGAGGAAGGTCCAGGTCATGGCATGAAAACAGAAGAGAAGGCCATGCTAGCATCCATCAGTGGGGTACCCAATTACAACACCTTCATGATGAGAAGAGTATTGCAGGGGAAAAATGTTTCGGTGCTCATTAATGGGGGTGCTTCTCACAACTTCATTGAGTCAACATTGCTACAAATGAGGCACATAGCCACAATTGAATTTGAGGGGTTCAAGGTGGATGTAGCAGAAGGAAGCACCATGCCTTGTAACAGGTACATTCCAGGGATGAAGCTTACATTGGGTAGGCATGACTTAGCACAATACTTTTATGTGATGGACCTACCTGATACAAACATAATCCTTGGAGTTCAGTGGCTCAGTACATTGGGACCTATCACCACCAACTACAAGACTATGGAGATTTTTTTCAGAGAGGAGAGTGGGAGAAAGGTAGTTCTCAGAGGCATGTCTGGAAAGACAGCCAGAGTAGTTACATCAAAGTGTATGGAGGCCATTTTCATAAGAGAGGAGATCGTATATGATTTTGAGTGAAATATTTTGGCATGTGTGGATAAGAAGGGGAAGGTTCACTATGCACCAAAGATCCAGAGGATCATTGACAAGCACAGTAAGGTGTTTGGACCCATTCCACCATGGGTGCCACTAGATAGGGGATTTGAGCATATCATTGAGTTGGAAGAGGGGGGAAATCCAATCATCACCATGCCCTATAGACACCCAAATAAGTACAAGGACAAGATAGAGAAGACCATCAAAGAACTCTTAGACATGGGTCACATTAGACCAAGTTATAGTCCTTTTTCATCTTCAGTGGTACTAGTCAAGAAGAACGATGGAACCATGCGAATGTGCATTGATTTCAGGGCATTAAAAAAGAAGACTATTAAAAACAGGTATCCCATTCCGAATATTGATGAGCTATTGGATGAGCTCCATGGGGTTGTTTACTTCACCAATATTGACCTGTGCTCTGGATTTCATTAGATCAAAATGAGGGAGCAGGATATCCCCAAAACTGCCTTCGGGTGTCACTACGACCACTATGAATTCCTAGTGATGCCATTTGGATTGACCAATGTGCCAACCACCTTTCAGTCATGCATGAATCACGTCTTCAAAAAGCAGTTGAGGAAGCACCTTCTTTTGTGTTTTGATGACTTGTTGATCTATAGCAAGACTTGGTATGAACATCTTCAACATGTGGAACATAGTTTAACCATCATGGAGGACCAATCCTTGTATGCCAAGGAATCTAAATGTGAATTTGGAATGACAGAGCTCCTCTACTTAGGGAACATCATTGGAGTGAAGGGGGTATAGGTACACCAAGAGAATATCCAAGAAATACTTGACTGGCCCACACCTAAAACTCTTACAGAGTTGAGGGGTTTCTCGACATCTACACTTATTACAGGAAGTTCGTCAAGGGGTTCTCACAACTTTGTGCACCCTTGACCAATTTGACCAAGAAAGAGGATTTTAGATGGAGTGAAGAGGCACAGTCTACATTTGACAAAATGAAAAACGTAATGAGCACATGCCCAGTTTTAGCCTTACCATAATTTGGCCTACCCTTCATATTTGAGTGTGATGCCTCCGAAGAGGGCATTGGGGCCATACTTATGCAGAATAGGTATCCCCTTGCCTATGAGAGCCGAAATTTGAGGGGCCCTGAGCCTCTTTACACTATCTATGACAAAGAAATGTTGGCCATCATGCATGCCTTGGCCAAATTCAGGCAATACTTGGTGGGAGTAAGATTTATAGTGAGATCAGATCACAACAGCCTTAAGTACTTCTTGGAACAGAAAGACTTGAATGAGAGGCAGCAGAAGTGGGTTAGCAAGATACATGCCTATGATTTTGACATTGAATATGTCAAGGGGAATAATAACGTCATGGAAGATGCATTATCTAGAATGCCATAGGCTTATGCTATGACCGATATTTCAGTTGATTTGAAGGCACACCTCCTAGTGGAGTACTCCAAAAACCAATTCGCTTTTTAGTTGATGGATGGACAGATACAGGAGGACAACTTCATAGTCATAAATGACATCATCTACTACAAGGGCCTAATCTTATTGGTTCCGGAGTCAGACCTCAAGGCCAAGGTACTACAGGCATGCCATGATTCTCCGATGGCAGGGCACCAAGGGATGGTCAAAACATACAGGCAGGTAAGGGAAAGGTTTTCATGGAAGGGCCTCAAAGAAGATGTGATGAGCCAAATCAAGGAGTTTACCACTTTCCAGGAAAACAAGGATGAGCACACACATCCAGCAGGGTTGCTACAACCTCTACCCATCCCAGAGCACAAATGGGAGAGCATCTCCATGGATTTCATCACAGGGTTGCCAACGGCATAGGGTAAATACTGTATCTTTGTAGTGGTGGATAGGTTAACTAAGTTTGTACACTTCTTATCCATTGCCATAGACTTCAGTGCAGCATAGGCGGTCGAATTATTCTTTAGGGAGATCTTCAGACTACATGGCCTACCCAAGACCATTGTTAGTGACAAGGATAGTCGATTTATTAGCACCTTTTGGCAGGAGTTGTTTAGGTTGGTTGGTACAGCCTTGACCCCTAGCACTATTTATCATCCTTAGACCGATGGGTAGACCGAAATAGTCAACAAGTGGGTGGAAGGCTACCTCAAGAATTATGTAGCAGGGCAGCATAAGGCATGGGTTAGGTGACTACACCTGGGGGAATATTGTTACAACACCACTTATCACATGTCCATAGGTATGACTCCATTCAGGGATTTGTACAGTTATGACCCACTCTCTTTTGTAGAGATTTCCTTTAGTGATACCAGAGCTCCGATGGTACAGGATTGGGTGCAACAGCGTCAAGACATACCCAAGGAATTAAAATATCATCTACAAAGGGCACAGAATCAAAAAAAGGTCTAGGAAGACAAACACAGGGTAGAGCATACTTTTGAGGTTGGTGACTTGCGCTACCTAAGGCTCCAACCGTACAGACAAGCTTCTATCAAAATAAGTGGAGCATAAAATCTCCAACCCTAGTTCTTTGGACCCTACAGGATCAACAAAAAGATAGGGTTCATGGCTTATGAACTTGAACTTCCACAGGGCAGCAAGATACACAACGTTTTCCATGTTTCGTTCTTGAAGAGGGCCATCAGCCAACACATCACCCCACTTGAGGTACTTCCACCTTTAGATGAGGAGGGGAAATTGGTATTGATACCAGAGGAAATAATGGAGGTTCGAGAGAAGAAACTCTAGATGAGGAGCATCAGAGAATAATTAGTCAAATGGAAGGACTTGCCCATTGATGATGCCACATGGGAGAGTGAACAGGTGATACAGGAGACAGGTTTAGAATTTCTTGTGGATAAGCAATTTATAGCAGGGGAGACTGTAATGTCCCCCACATCTTGATGAAGAGGTTTGGAGAGACTTAGTAGTCTAGTTATCCCCACTATACTATAATCTCATGAAGCATGGGGAAAAGTTAGCTAAACTCAATGTTATATTTTGAAGTTGACTTGAAAAGGTAAAAAGTAACTCACTGGAATATTAGAGCGCTTAAGGTTGAGTTAGAAGTTGAACCTAAGGGTTGAATTAACTCAATAGAGGACTATAAAGAGGTATAAAGGAAAGCCTAGGGCGCACCTCTCACTCATATTGGATTATTATGCATTTGGCTATTGGGATCTTGAGCACATAGTTTTGAGGGTTTTGAAAATACAAACCCTATAGAACAACTCAGTGGTGAAATATTCCACTTACCTTGTTCCAAGCTTGGTCTCGGGGATGAAATACTCCACCCACACCATTCTACAGTATTCACAAGTACCATCATCCATTCAGGAGAACAGCAGGTCATACCCTTGAGGGTTTTCCAGCAAGGGGTGCATCATTCCTTAGAGAGGAGTTCGATCCAGGTTATTGACAGGGCTTATTGACATTCTAGCACCTGGATATTTATTGCAGGGCCTTGTTCATCAGATCTGGAGTGTTTTGAGAGGGTTACTCTTGCTATATTATTATATGGAGATTTGGTACATTTTTTAGAGAAGGAGGGCGCAACTATGATTTAGATATTCTCAGTTTGGAAGGGTTACACCTCAGATCTGACCCTGTGACTTCTCCTATTAGCTTATGGTGGCCCGATCTATAGAATTTCAGGCTATTTGGAGGCCTCCTTCATCAGGGCTGAATTATTGAGCTTGACAGTATTCACGAGGGCGTAGTCTTGATTGAGGATTCAGCAGTTTAGAGGGGCATATCTTGGCATCGGGACTTGAGACTTTAGGGAGGGCTTCGACTTGCCCCGATCTATCATTTGGTGGAGTTTTGTTTTATTTGGAGACTTCCTCCAACTAGGCCGAAATATTGGTCTTCTTAGTTGTACAGTAGAACGTGCTATCATCTAGGGGGGTTTGCACTTGACCCTGGATTCTTCTTGTATTGATCTTCATTGCATATCCAACCTCGAGGGCTTTCATCTTCTTGCTGGGAGCATTTTGTAGTAGCTCATATCTTGTCTATTGGATCTATCTGATGTTATTCCAGATCTACATCCTTCTTGTATCAGGTTCTTTCTTATTACATCAATAAAGGTCATATCTTGTTGTTGGTTCCATATCTTGTGTTATCTTGTATCTTTATTGCTTGTCTTCAGATCTAATCTTAAATAACTAAACTCTAAACCCTAAGGCCAAAAATTAAGAGGCCAACCTGCAAACACACATACACAAACAAGTAAATCAGTGGTTAGTTAGTGTTCCAAGCAAAAAAAATGGGCTTGGGAACATTACAATGAACCAAAGCTGCCTGACACATTAGATCTTGTTGGGATGGTTAACTTGGAGGGATCACCATGGTTGTTTCCTTGCAAGGAACCTCATTTAGAACATGAGAGTTCGAGACATATGAAATAAGAATAATATCTAGGCACTATGGATAGGTTGAACTTCATTGACACATTTTTTAGCTCTTTGGGACGAAGAGTTCATTAACATCACTGAGGAACAACTTGAAGAGATCAAGAAGAGGGTAGCTAGATGAGATCAATTGGAATTTTTTAACCAAATGGATGAAGACCTGAAGGATAAGTTAAATAAAAAGGAAATCTTGACCTATTCAAGAAGAAACAAAGTGCAGGTCCCACCACCTCCATCAACAAAGGAAGTACCTCCACCTCCTCCACCTTTGGTTCATGACCTACTACCAAAACTTGCGCTAGCTAATGAGGATCTTTGTCTGAATACAGATGTACCCAGCATGATGGGAAATATAAATATGTCGATACCTGTGGTAGAAATGTGCAACATTCCTTCCATAATAAGATAAGTTTCGAAGGCATTAAAGGTACAAGATTATGAAAGATACCCTCTTGCCATCCTAGATATTATCTATCATGGGATCCAGGGAGAAGAGTCTCCCCCCTTTTTATATTTCCTTGGGAATAAATGGTTTTCATTTGAATAATTGCATGTTATATTCCAAAGCCTTGGAAAACATAATGTCTCTAAAGGTCATGAAACAACTTGTTTTTCAAACAACTCACCCTTATGGAAACATTTGTGGTATTGATTCAAGGAAGGTGAAGGTGAATGGTATCACAGAAGATGTGGAGGTGTATCTTTAGACTTTCCCCCATATCAACCTCACCATGAATATAATTTTGATTGATGTACCAAATGCTTGGGGCATGCTCTTATCAAGAAGTTGGTCATCTACCCTTGGGATTTTTCTCAATATGGACCTTAATCATGCACATATCCCTATGGGAGACAGGAAATTTGAGATCTTGTACAATCAACATGTTGTGAAGAATCATGTAGTTGACCTGAATGGTCTATATTATTGTAGTGATTGTGAGTATGATGTGGCACCTCAGGTCATTGAGTATGATCCTCAGGATTTTCCTTTTGCACAAGAGGATTGTAGTGATACATTACTCATGAATATAGACAAGTACAAAGAGAATCTTTTGGAATATAAAGAAAAAGATCCACGGACCATCAAAATACTCAAGAAGGATGAAGATAGGAAGGATAAAGAGTGAGAAGAGGATATCAAGGACATGGTCAAGGTAGGTCCACCTACTATGCCTTACATTGAAGACATACCTTATGTTGAATTTGACGAAGGCAGCCTTACACTTGTGTGGGATAATAGAAAGGGCGTTGGTTGTGGAGCTTGATTATCTTCCTGATTCAGAGGTTTGTCCGTGAATATTGTATTATAGGAGAGGAGACTGTTAGAGAAATAAGAGGAAGTTACAATGGGTGTATTGTAGGTTGTATCCTTCCATTTTGTTGGATAATAATAAGTAAGGACATATAAATTTATCTAGTGAACGTAGCCCACATTGGGTGAACCACATATATCTATGTCTCTATTGTATTGTGTATCTTCTATGTTTTATTTCCACATTTGTTTTATTTTATCTCTTCATGATCCTGTTTTTCTAACAACTGGTATCAGAGAAAAAGGTAACTTGTAGGAAAAGAGGGTTCCTAGTTCGAATGGGATCAATGGAGGAAGATGGAAATTTTAGGTTCAAGAAATTTAACGGCCAAACTACCAATTATGGAAGATGCGGATGGAAGATTATTTATATCAGAAGGATTTATTCCTACCATTGGGTGGAATAGAAAAGAAGCCGGCGGCCATGAAGGATGAAGAATGGGAGGTTCTTGATAGAAAGGCACTAAGAACGATACGGTTGTGCCTGGCAGCGTCAGTAGATTTCAATATTTCAAAATAAAATACAATGAAGGAGTTGATGGATGCATTGGCTAAACTGTATGAAAAAAACTCGGCATCCAATAAGGTATTTCTAATGTAGAGATTATTTAATATGAATATATCAGAAGGTGGGTCTGATGCAGATCATTTAGATGAATTTAGTATGGTTACTAATCAGCTAAGTCTGTAAAAGTGGACTTTGATGATGAGGTTAGGGCTCTTTTAATCATGTCCTCATTGCCATAAAACTGGAATGGCTTGGTCATGGTTGCAAGTAACTCTGTCTCTGGTTCAAACACTCTAAAATTTGATGATGTTGTTGGTGTTTTCCTTAGTGAGGAAATGAGACGAAAAAGCACAGGTGAGACATCAGGTAATGTGTTTACTATGGAGAACAGAGGAAGACAAAAGGATAGAGGAAAGGGCTCAGAGAACCGTGGGAATTCTAGGAAGGGTAGATCCAAACCCATACTAGGAAATATAGAGTGTTGGAATTCTGGGAAGAAAGGATATCTGAATAAAGACTGTAGAGCTCCAAAGAAACAAAGAGATGGACAACAAGAGAAAAATCAAGAAGAAAATGTAACAGGTGATGTGTTACAAGATGCTTTGATTATTTATGTAGATAATATTTATGAGTCTTGGGTAGTAGATTCAAGGGCTTTATTTCATGCCACACCCCATAGGAAAGATTTTCTATATTATGTTCAAGGTGATTTTGGACAGGTTCATTTAGGTGATGATGCACCATGCAAAATTGTTGGAATGGGCAAGGTACAAATAAAGAAAAAGAATGGAAAACAATGGTTATTGAAATAGGTAATACATGTACCATATCTAAGGAAAAATCTAATTTCAACAGGGTAATTGGCAAGTGAAGGTTGTATATCTATATTTACAAATAAGGCATGGAAGGTCACCAAAGGATCATTGATGATAGCAAAAGGAGAGAAGGTAGGTACATTGTATTTATGTACTGGTAATATTGATTATTCTATCTCTTTAGCTTCTACAGAAGTGGATACAACATTGTGGCATCATCGGCTTAGACACATGAGTGATAAGGGGATGTAGATACTTCACAAAAGAAATTTGTTTCCAGATCTTAAACAAATTCATTTGGATTTCTGTGAGCATTGTGTTTATGGAGAACAGAAGAGAGTCAGATTTCTCAGAGTCAAAAAAGAAAAGAAGACTAAAAGATTAGAGCTTGTGCAAACATATGTATGGGGACCAACTCATGTATCATCTCTTGGTGGCTCTCATTATTATGTTACTTTTATTGTTGATGCAACTAGAAAAACTTGGGTTTATTGCATTCGAAAAAAATATGATGTTTTTAATACTTTTAAGAAATGGAAATCTTTGGTTGAGAATGAGACGGGAAAAATATTGAAGTGTCTCAGATTAGACAATGGAGTTTAATATTGCAGCAAGGGGTTTGACAATTACTATTCATACCATGGGATTTGTAGAGAGAAGACAGTTCCAGGAACAACACACGAAAATGGTGTGTCAGAAAGGATGAACAAGACAATCATAGAGCATGCAAGGAGTATAAGATTGCATGTTGGGTTTCCCTTACAGTTTTGAGTAGATGTTGTAGATATTGTTGTTTACTTAATAAACAGAGGACCTTCAATCTCTTTGGATGGTGGAATTTCAGAGGAGGCATGGAAAGACAAAAAGGTAAAATTTTCTTTTTTGAAGACTTTTGGTTGTGAAGCATTTGTCCATATTGATAAAGAAAATAGAACAAAGCTTGATGAAAAATCCAAGAAGTGTACCTTTATTGGATAGGGTGTTAATGATTTTGGTTATCGCTTATGGGATTATGAAAATCGCAAAATAATTAGGATTAGAGATGGCATATTCAATGAGAAAGTCATGTACAAAGATTAGTTGTAGGGAAAGAAATAGGAAAAAGAAAAACTAGAATACAGAGTGCTTGATGGCATCACTGAAAAATAAATTCCAAAGGTACCAGAAAATCAAAATGTACAAAAATAAGAGCAAGAGATACCTCAAACTCTTGCAAGTGTTGTTAGAAGATCTACCAAGTTAAGTAGACCCCCTGAATGATACTCTCCTTTATTGTATTATTTATTGTTGACTGATTCTGGTGAACCAAAAAGTTATGAAGAGGCAATGTAGGTAGACACTAAAAAGAAGTGGGAGAAAGGCATGAAAGAGGAAATGGATTCCTTGGTAAATAACCAGACTTGGGACTTGNATAGCGGTATAAGGCTAGACTTGTTGTAAAGGGGTTTGCACAAAAGAAAGGTATAGATTTTGATGAAATATTTTCTCCTGTTGTTAAAATGACTTCAATTAGGACTATTTTAAATCTTGTGGAAGTAGATGATTTGCATCTTGAACAATTAGATGTAAAAACATATTTTCTCGATGGGGATTTGGAGGAAGAGATTTATATGCAACAACCACAGAGGTATGAGGTCAAAGGAAAGGAGAATTTGGTATGCAGGTTGAAGAAAATATTGTATGGCCTAAAGCAAGCTCCAAGGCAGTGGTATTTGAAGTTTGACAGGTTTATGAAAGAACAAGGTTATAGTAGATGTCATTCTCATCACTGTGTTTATTTTAAAAGGCCAGAAAATGGAAGCTATATTATCTTGTTGTTGTGTGTAGATGACATGCTTGTTGCGGGGTCTAACATGCAGGATATAAATGTGCTCAAGAAGAAATTAGATAATTCATTTGCGATGAAGGATTTGGGTGCTACAAATAAAATGCTTGGTACGAAAATAACAAGAGACAGGAAAAATCGCAAATTGACATTGTCTCAGGGTGAGTACATAGAGAAGGTGTTGGAAAGGTTTAGAATGTAGAATGAAAAACCAGTTAGTACACCTTTGGCTAGTCGTTTCAAATTAACCAATGAAATGTGTCCCAAGACACAAGAGGAGATAGACTACATGTCCAGGGTCTTGTATTCATCAGTAGTTGGCAGTTTGATGTATGTGATGGTTTACACAAGACCATATATTGCACATGCAGTGGGAGTTGTGAGCAGGTATTTGAACAATCCAGGTAAAGAACATTGGGAGGCAGTAAAGTGGATTTTCAAGTATCTAATAGGTACTTCTATCCATGCATTATGTTTTGGAGGTTCAGACACTATTCTACAGGGATATGTTGATTCAGATATGGAAGGTGATAAAGATAGAAAGAGGAGCACCATGGGGTATGTTCTTACTATAGGTGGAACAAACGTAAGTTGGATCTTGAAACTGCAAAAGGTTTTTGCACTTTCAACAACGGAAGCAGATTATGTTGCTACTACAAAGGCTAGTAAAGAGATGATTTGGTTACATAGGTTTATGGAGGAATTGGGAAAGAAGTAGGAGAATAGCAGGTTGTACTGTGATAGCGAGAGTACCATTCATCTTGAAAAGAACTCAGTCTTCCATTCGAAGAAAAAGCATATACAACTCAGGTACCATTTCATACAATCTGTCTTGGAAGATGGAAATTTGATGTTCGAAAAGATACATACTAGCCAAATTCTTGCAGCCATGTTAACAAAGGGAGTAACCAAGGAGAAACCGATTTCCTTCTCAATTTCAGTTGGTATTCGAGCATGAAGGTGAAGATGATAAATTTTGTAGGTCCAAGGTGGAGTATATTCCAGTAGGTACAACAACAATGGATTTCTTGTGATTAGTCTCCAAGTGGGAGATTGTTGGTTGTGGAGCATGATTATCTTCTTGATTCAGAGGTTTGTTTCATCTGTGCTTGGAACCCATTCCCTAACAGGGGTTGTGGGGGGGATTTCCCCCCCACTATTTTTGCCAGGGGGGTCCAGAGGGGGGTGGAGATTGTTGATGCTTGAAATCGCAGCGATGAATACTACTCGCAAATCATTTCCAAGCTCTATTATTTATTTATAATAATAATAATAATAATCTAGTAGGTGGGGCCCCCTTGTAGACTAGTGGCGCCATGACAAATGTGTTGCACTTATATTTTTGTTTGTTTTTATAATGATGCTAGCATAGTCTTCTCCAGTTGATGATTCAAATGGTTCTAATCATTATGGCGGCATAATATGATTAGATGGTTGATGGTCACTCACAATTTATGGCAGTACTATGGATAAAAGGATTATTTTTTACAGGTGTTATGTTTATGCATTAAACATTGATTGATTATTTTATATATGATCTTATGCAAAAGGATGATATGGGAGCTTAATCAAAAAGGAAAAAACTATGAACAAGCCCTAAGGTTATATGTGGTGAAAAAATAATGTGTATACACCTTGCTGCTATGCTTATGTGCTTTGATTAAAGGATTATGTGTGAGGCATATATGGTAACGTTATAGCATATGGTTGTTGTTTAAGTTTTGATATGATTCGGGGTGGCACACTATGCAATGGATATAGCAATGGATATTTGTTTGAATTAATGGTTAATGTTATGGTGGATGGATTGGCTTGTACGTTGAATCGAATGGGGTTGGGGAAGGAAGCGACATGCATTTACTGCACGTCACTCAAACCACCCTCAAGCCCGTCACCCTAGCCATACTTGCATTTGGTTTTTCGGCTCTGGTGGTTGTTGATGCTCCGCGATTCTAGTTGTGAAAGGAAAATGCAGTCCAACTCTTCCCTCAAGCGATTTTTTCCAGTTATGGTTCCTTTATTTTCCATACATGATGGTCCCTCTATGTTATGAATCGATTTTTTGGCTCAGAATTGCATGAGTTCTATGTTTTTCTTAAGTTTTCACTGTGTATCAATGTTGTGCTTATGGTTTCTTCTATGAATACTCTAGACTGTTGGCATTTTTAAGAAAATAAATGGGTATTCTTGTTGTGTGTAGCATGTGCATTGATTTATTGGTTTAAAACATGTCGGTCGGCTTGGGATTTTACTATGTTTCTCTGTGGAAGATTATGATGTTGGTGTAACAAGCTCTGAGTTTTGGTGTGTGGGTTTTACAACCAGTCTTGGTGTTGAATTTTGGTCACTCCTTTTCCTCTCGGTGGTTGGTTTGTTTCGCTCCTCTGGGTTGCAATGCAAATTGTTAAGCATTGGAGTATTTTGGCTTCGTTTTGGCTGAACCCTGAGATATCTTTTGTCATGGCATTGACTTCACTATCATTGTTGCTGAAATAATTGCACAGTCAGGTCTTGGGCATCACCCAAAATTTTAAATTGGAGTTCATTTATGATTGGGTGGTCACAGGTTGTGTTCGGGAACTCTCTTCACAGTATTTTGAGTATTCGCTTCATCTCATCCCCGTTGGAGTGGATGAATTTTAGGTTTTGATAACCCCCACTGTCAAGTTTTTGGGTTAACGTTTATTCATATATGGTGGTTTTAAAAGGAGCACGAGATATCTCTGGCTTCGAAGATCATCTCTTGATCGAGCCATATGTTGTTACCTCTCTGTGATAAATTTGTTTAC
>JASDQU010307171.1:19012-31413 GCA_032191745.1 Picea mariana
ACGGGTTATATGCATCCCCGAGGAATTTCCATTTGGCCGAAGTTATTTTTTCTTACCTCCATTGTTTTATTAAACCATAAACACGATCTTGGTCCCATCAAGGTTTAAAAGAAACTTGTGTGTGATTGGTTATGTTTTCTCGGGCACGTCTTGGTTCTGTTTCTTCTCGGGCACTATTTGACTCTGTTTTTGTTGGGAATTTCTTTTAAAGGAAGTTTGTACATGTTTAATTTACATGGATCTCAGGATCAGAGTTGCATGATATTGGTTAAATGTTATTTTTAAATCAATACCTGGGTTGATTATATATATAAACGCTTGTGTGTGATTGAAAAGGGGCCCGATTATGAGTTTTAATGCAAATAAATTATGTCAAACAATGTTGGAAAGTCAACAGTTGGAGGTTAATACTGGGCCTATTCTTATTCAAGTTTAAGAAATAAATATGGGATGTGGATGGTTGGAATCACTGTGCATATTTATATTTTGTTTTAAAAGGAAAAGGGTTAGCATTGGAATGTGAAATAATGTGGCTCGAATGATTATAATGTTATTGTGAAATTGGCAATGATGTTATTATGATGTTGCACAGATATTGTATAGATGTGAAGGCTGCTATAATAGAAGTATTATGGGAATATGAATTGTCTTTTATTTGAAGTCAGCAAGCATTATGTCTATAAATAAGGGATAGTTAAATGGTTTTGAGTTTTTAAAGTGGATGTTTATTGGATTATGGGGTCTGAACAGAGTTATGGTCGTTGTTTGATTTGATTTATTTTTTATGAACAATATTTGTATTATTCGTTCTCATACTATCACTTTTTTGCTCATTATACCCCCCTCATAATCCCAATTTCATTTTTACACTCCATGTTCTATAAAATAAATTAAGAACTCCATATGGAAGTGGAAAAATATATGACAAATAGGTGACAACTGATATTTTTGGTATTCGATTGCACAGTTTAAATTATTTAATGAAT
Organism: Picea mariana; assembly: GCA_032191745.1. Taxonomy (NCBI): domain Eukaryota; kingdom Viridiplantae; phylum Streptophyta; class Pinopsida; order Pinales; family Pinaceae; genus Picea; species Picea mariana. Next base: position 19,999 of record JASDQU010307171.1, read on the forward strand.
TGTTGAGAAGTACTTGTGTTTCTATCCCCTATAATGCTACCACTTTTTCACTCATTACAATCCCTCCAGATGTCCCATGAACCCTATTCCACCCCCATCTCACTTGGAAATTATTAAATAATTTATTATGGATTGATTTGCATGGCTCTTATGTCAATTTTTGAGCCAAACTTTGTTTCATATAAACAGAATGTCATGTATGGTTAGTTAAGAGCTAGTTACTAATGAATTGTTGCATACATGATGATTTTCTTCAGCAGAGGAAGTCATGGAAGAAATAATAGAGGAAGAGGTAATTAGAATAGGGGACCTAGAAGGCCTAGATTCTCAATTCATTTTGACGATGACCCCCGGGAGTTGAACCAGCTTTGTCAAGTTGGGTTCTTCAATTGGATTGGGCAAGGGATAGTTCAAGCCCAACCAGAGAGACCTCCCTTCTAGCCTCAAAATATCCCTGGTATTCTTGTGCCTCCTCATGTATCCATGCAATCAGAAGTTCTTGAAAATGATGGATGGTAGGAGATTGTCAATCTGGCAGTCTCTCACCATCGTGGTTGGCCCAACTTGTCATTGCCTCCTCCTCCACCTATAAATCCTAATGTTCAAATTGCCCTTGTGCATTCATCTGTTCAGTCCTCTCATGCTAGCAAACGAGTTAAAACTGATGTCCCCCATGTGCAATACAAAGGTAAAGTTTTTGTTTCCCCTTCATCTCCTTCAAATGACTCATCAAAATCAGTTTCCTCCCGTATGCATATGAAAGACAATTGTTCCCATGTTATTATTGAGATTAAGCCTCAAGGTTTGAATCAACCAAAGGATACTTCTGGGAAGTCCAAAGGGGACAACGGTGATAGAAGAACGATTGCCTCTCAAGATGGAAATTATGGATTTTAATATATATGTTTATGATTGAGTTGTTGAAGACAATGATCTGCATAAAGTATTGGACAACAAGCTATTTTTTGGGGATAATGTGGTTATTTACATGTTTTGGATATGATTTGAATTATTTATTATATTTAATATTCAAATTTTGGAAATATTTATGGGAGCTACAAGGAGGCATGTGTTGAAATGATTATCTAATTGTGTTTATCTTTTGCAAAGAATACAAGAAGGGGGGGTCCCACCTACTAAGTTTTTATTAAATAAAGGCCCTTAACTATTATTATTATTATTACTTCCCCTAAACTAAAATTAGTTAAGTTTAATTAACTCAACTAAAGAAAGTAGTTGAACTACTTCAACTTATTTGGTATGCATAAAATCCAAATGAGAAGGAAGAAAGAAATAGAATCAAAGGAGAAAGAAATACTAAGGTTTGCTTTTTTTTCATGAGATAGTTTCAGTTTTCATTCATTCTTGAGCTCATTAAATACCTAATTTTCTTGTTGACAGTAGGGTCCTATTGTAGACAACAAGGTTCAAATCTAAATCATATCATTCAGATGCTTTTTTCAAAGGTGTTGATCTATCTTTGATAGTCTGTGTATACTTGTTTGTTTATAGATTAAGTTTCATAACTGATAAAGGATATTGTGCAGAGAAAAATTGGCAGCAGTCAGTGGCAAGTTGATCCAAATTATAAAGTTCAATTTTTACTTCTTGTAAGAGTCCTTTTGTATGGTTTTCATCGGGGATTTCTAAATTAGACTATGTTCCATGCCCTCACAGGGATTTTTGTAAAGAGAAAGATACTTTTGATTTCTTGGAATGAAATAAAGCAGATTGATATTCTATCTCATTTGTGTGTATCTGTGACTTGGTTACTTTTTCTTTTGATCTCCACATTTATTTTATGTAATATGTATATTTTCATAAAATTATATAAAATTTTATGTTATTTTGCAACATTCTTTTCATAAAAAATCAGTCTAAACACTTGTAATCAATATTTGTGGATTGGGAAAGTATTTTTGAGGCTATAAAACATAGGGTGATATTTAAGCATAGAGGGGCTTCCGCAGTGCAACATATTAGATATCATTTTCGGGATTAACTGTATAGTGTAAGTCATTAATCTATGACCTATATCCATGAGTATTAGTCGCAACTAACCAATAATTCTCATGATTTGAATAGTCCACTTAGCACTCATTGCATCAGGTGATGCTCACATGAGTGAACAAATGGGATTGAAACCATCGAAATTAATCACATAGCATCAATCATCACTTTCGGGGCTTGCACCCAGTAACCAGGACTTCCCAGGTGGTTACCCATCCCAAGATGCCTCTAGCTCAAGCGTTCTTAATTGTGGAGTTTTCCCCACAATCAAGCCCACTTAGCTTGATACCCCATTTGCAAAACCATAGAAATTATTGTGACTTATGAACTATCCAGTCAAAGCTCCCTTCACTCTTATTATTTAAGCATAGAGGGGCTTCCGCAGTGCAACATATTAGATATCATTTTCGGGATTAACTGCGTAGTGTAAGTCATTAATATATGACCCATATCCATGAGTATTAGTCGCAACTGACCAATAATTCTCATTATTTGAATAGTCCAGATTGTGGGGGAAACTCCACAGTTAAGCATGCTTGAGCCAGAGGCATCTTTGGATGGGTGACCACCTGGGAAGTCCTGGTTATCGGGTGCAAGCCCCGAAAGTGATGATTGATGCTATGTGATTAATTTCGCTAGTTTCAATCCCATTTCTTCACCCCTGTGAGCATCACCTGATGCAATGGTGCTAGGTGGACTATTCAAATCATGAGAATTATTGGTGAGTTGTGACTAATACTCATGCATATGGGTCATAGATTAATGACTTACACTACGTAGTTAATCCCAAAAATGATATCTAATAGGGTGATATTTTTGATTATCTTGTCTTAGCGAGGCGAGATTCGAAAATGCTTGAGTAAGATAATTCATATTGTTTCCTCAAGATTTATTTGGCAACCATACTGGGGAGATCTTCCATATCTCTCTGGTTGATTAAATTTGCATTATCATTGAGTATTTTTATGTTTCTACTTTGATTCTTTGATTGTTTTCTTTTCTTCATGACAATACTTATTACAAGGCAGCCCAATAGTGAGCCTGGCCTTAAAGATCAGACCAACATTGTGTTAACCTTATTCCATACCATCTTAGAAACTGCTAACACCCGGGTTGATCTTGAACGCTCGTGGGAAGTGATTGAAAAAGACATAAGTATCTGAGAAAACTGGGAAGCTAGGCAAAGACAGCCTAGGAATCAGCCATAGATTTCTTTTTCCTAAAGTTTTGATCTTCTTTTCATGTCCTTAAACCCTCGTATCTCTAGTAGAAGAAGAGGTTTAACACATGAGATCAACCATATTGTTGAAATAGGAAGAAGAAACATCGTTTTGTCAACCCAACAAGGTACTCTAAGGAGATGTTTTTTTTATTCATCCAGTTCGTCTTTCTCTCCCTTACCTATCGTTCACAAGATGGCATTTATGGGTGTCTCTTGTGGCACTGGAGGTGCTTCTTCATCTCAATATTCAGCCTCATCAATGATTGGTAGCTTGTATAGTAATCAAGTCCTTGTCCAATCTACTACCAATCCCACTAAATTCATAAAGAAGTCTGGACTCTTTCAATTCAAAGAAGATGCTACTACTACTTCGTGGCATGTTTCCTCTCCTCTAAACTTAGCACCTGCTACTCGTATGCTTCCAAAATTCAAATAGAATCTCCCTAAGTTTTCAGGAAATAACATGGTCACTCTGAATGAACACTTGGTGGAATTTTCTAATGCCTGTCACAACATAGGATCAAACGACAATGACACTTGTATGTGCTTATTTGTTAATTCCCTTGAAGGGAAAGCAACAACATATTTCTTTGATATTCCTCCCAAGATTTTTTCCACTTGGGAGGAGTTAGTTTATTGGTTCAAATATACTTATGGGCAGTCTAATATCCCAGTCAAACAATTATGGGAGTATAATAACATTGCATACAAAGACGGTGATATTATCAAGTCTTTCAACTTACATTTCACCAAGTTATATAACCAAATTCCCTAACTTATTCTCCCTCAGAACAAAGCCACTTTTATGCATTACTATAATTCTCTACCTTCCCCCTACCATCATAGGCTTGAAGAAAAATCCATTGACAACCTTGGTTTCGCTCTGCATACTTGTTTAGAGTATGAAAATAGCTTGAAAGAACAGGTCTTCCCAAGGGAGACTCAGTTAAAAAAATGGACATGTATGCCCTCTTACAACTTGTACAAGACATGAATAAATGAATGATAACGTATGAGCAAAAGGGAAATTTCCCTTCACTTACCCCTGGGGCCTCATCTTCTTCTTCACCACCCTTTAGGAATCCTAGTGAAAACAACTTTCATCCTAAAGCCATCATGCCTCGCAGTTGGTGTAACTTTTTCAAGGAACACCATGAAGAAAGTACTTGTGAGGTAAATAAGAGTGCCAGAGATAAAATCTTTGGTAAAAGGCCTGAAACTACCATTATTGTTTTAGATTTCATAGAACCATAGGATGTCATGATCATAAACACTAAGAATAAATCCTTTGCTTCGAAAGGAAAATATGATCCCCCTCATACTTCTTCTATCCCAAGATCATCTTCACCAGCTTCTACTGTACAAGTTACTAAAACTATTGACAGTCAAGGAACTCCCTCCCCTCTTCCCTCTTCCAAATAAAACATCCTCAATATATTGGCTAACATTAAATCCGATGCTACCCTTTTGGACATGGTTGTCATCCTTGAGCAACAAAAGTATCTGAAAAATTTCATGGAAGGAAAAACTTCCACCGTAGACAATATCTCTGAAGAGGTAGATGAAGAGGACTCAACTGTAAATAAAGTAGGTGTACATAAATTTAGACACTCTGTAAAAAATCCTCTATTTTTTATTTTTGTAAATATTATGGACAAAATAGACCATTGTTGTCTAATTGACGGCGGTTCGGGCCCAAGCGTAATATCAAAAATTATTATGGAAGAGTTAGGCTTGTCTTGTACAAATGAAAATGCCAGAAGCATTCTCTCCTATAATAGTTTACAACAATTGACCATAGGTGACATTAAAGACGTGACCTTGGTTTTGAGTGTGCATCCTGAAATAGGGAAAACCCTTAATATTCAGGTAATTGACATGCCAGTGAGTAATTATTCAATCATGTTAGGAAGAGACTAGCAAGCCTTGACAGGTGGATACCTCTCACTCGACGGGACACACTTATATGTTCCTTGGAATGGGAAGAACACCATAGTCATAAGGGAGGGAAGAATTTCACCTTACATAGAAAGCATCCCATAACCTAATGTAAATTATATTGAATAGGACCTAGGAGTGTACTCCATCTTTGCAGATGAGGACAACACTACCTTGGAACAAGGGATGTGGCATATGCACCTTGATGGTTCATGATCCAATGAAGGAAATGGAGTTGGCATTATCTTGTACTCTCCTCTAGGTAAAATTCACAACTTTTCCTATAGGTTAGAGTTTGCTTTCACTAACAACGTCACCGAATTTGAAGCATTACTGTTAGGCATTGAAAATGCCTATAATTTAGGTTGTGGTCACCTTACAGTTTTTGGGGACTCTAAACTTGTTGTAAACCTTGTACATAAGATATATTCTCCTAGAAACAAGTTAATGAAACTCTAAACCCAAACTGTCTAGGTGCTTATTTTGAACTTGATATCATTCAACATCACTCATGTTAAAAGGGAACTGAATTCAATGGTTGATAGGTTAGATGTTTTTGCAGCCTCTCCTACTCGACAACTTCTGCCACAAAGACCCGATTTCACCTTTCAATATTTATATCGTCCTCATATCCCTGAAAATGTAGAGTCATGGCAAGTCTTCCCTAGTGATGAGAGAATATGTGCTTTCATACAAAATGAACCTTATAAGCCCAAGGAGATTATATCCATGGAAAACAACAAAATTCTTAAGGGCTTCACTCCTCTAGAAAGTTCATTTTCATCAATTGATGCAGGCAACAAAGAAATACATAAAGAAGAGGAGTCAAAAAGGAAAGTGGGTGAAACCATTTCCTTGAACATTGGGACACACGATTCCCCAAGGAATGTTAAGATAGGTGCCCAATGTTCTGATGAAGAAAAATTTAAGTTCACTAAGTTACTCCTTGAATTTCAAGATGTTTTTTCTTGGTCTTATGAGGATCTTCGTGGTTTTAATCCTACTTTTATATAGCATGTCATTCCTATCAAGGAAGGCATAAAACCAGTTAGGAAAAAACAAAGACCCATTAACCCTACACTGGAAGCAACTATTTGGAAGGAGTTGGAAAAACTCTTGAAGGCTGGGATAATTTTCCCTGTTAAGTATTCGGAGTGGGTTTCCAATTTGGTTCCCATTCAGAAAAAAACTGGTCATATCAGGCTATGCATTGATTTTCGTGCATTGAACAGAGCTAGTGTGAAAGACCATTTTTCTCTCCCTAATATGGAAATGATTTTGCAGCAAGATGCAGGGTCACAGATGATGCCCTTACTTGATGGTTTTTTTGGTTACAATTAGATCAAGGTAAAAAGGACGGATAAATATAAAACCACTTTTATTACACATTGGGGCACTTTCACTTATGAACGCATGTGTTTTGGCTTATCTAATGCAGGTGCCACTTTCCAAAGAGATATGCAAATATATTTTGACGATCTGATCAGAAAAATTCTTCAGATTTATCTTGATGACTTAATTGTGATAACGCTCTGTAAATTCCCAGAGGTTGTCGAGGGAAAAAGAAATTTACCAAAGGAAACTTTATCCAACCACTTCCAAACTAGGATCTAGCCCTCCTAGTTTCAGAGAGGGATCTCTCTGTAAGATTTAACTTTGTTTTATTTTTTAGATGTTATGCTAGTTAGATTAAATGTGATTGTGTTGTTTGTTTTTGTAAGTTGGTTGAAAAGGGTTTACGCCTCCATTGGGATATGGGGTCTGTTTTATAAAGATAGAGATCAGATGACAGATATAAAGATTCTTTTCACAAAGCAGGATGATGAAACTATTGGATTCTTTATAAATAAAGTGATGGATAGCAGAAAAGGTGAGATTGTCAATTAAAATAAAAAAGCAATTAAGAAATTATTTATTGTAACATCAGAAGATAAACATTTAGATCTTTAAAATCTCAGAAACATAATACACAAAGGTAAATTCTGCAACTTTAACTCCCTTTAAATGATCAAGTCAGAAAAAAAAAATGATAACTAAGAAAGATAAAATTCCAACGAAGAAGGAGAAAAACTTCACCAACAGTTAACACATAGGAATCCTGTGAAACGTCTCTTTGTATTACTGGAAGATCTCTTGATAAAAATTATAGTGCTTGCAGCTTGCTAGGGTGTAAAGATCAACCCTCAATACTTCAAAGTTTGAAGTATTTATAAAAAAAATTACAAACGACCCTATCATTAATGATCAGGACGTGGTAGACTCTAAGTCTAACTAACTAACTAACAAGATACAAAAATTTAGGAACTGTCGATGATGTATCGAATTCTTCATGCAGATTCTTGGGAAGGTCATTGGTGAGTCACCCACATGACTTTAATTGATCCGTGTGCCAACTCAACCTGCACACTTCATATCTTACTCGATCAAATTCCACAGCTCTTCCCATCTTAGCTGACTGGGACTGGTAACTTTGAGTAGTCTCCGGTATATTTCATCAATTTCTGTGTACTTGGAAAAAGTCGGTTTGACGATGAAAATATACTTGATCTCATGCTATATGCTGAGGTATGGCTACAAAGTTTCTAAGAATGCCTTGCCTATTATATTTCCCTGTATTCCCGAAAACTTGGAACTGTCTTTGGCCACCGTGGCCATCTTCTATTTGTAATCGGGAAGAGTCATCAACTTATCATTTAGGAGCAGTAGACTAGGAAGACCTTTCTTCTACAAAGCCTCAATCTTGTTGAAGAACCTTTGAACTCCAATGTCCATGTTCTGGACTTTCTCCTCCAACTGCATCATCAGTCCACTTTTGGTTAGTACTCTCTTGACTTCGAGGATGGTTTATGTCATGTCTTCAATCTTCAGGTCTTCTAGTTCTTCTTTGTTCTTCAAGTTCAGGAATCTAATGATTTCATTGGCTTCAGTGGCCATTTCTCCCAACTCTCCCTTTATTTTGTCAATATCCTGCCTTCTCCTTAGCACCGGTTCATTTTTCTCAAACATGATTTTCACCATAGGCCAGATTTCATTTATGGATTTGGAGATATCCATCCAAATATTCTCCTTTGCTTTGGCAAGAGTCTTGCTTGCCACTTTTTGCTTTTGTAGCTGCTGCAATTCCTGCTTGATATTTTCTGATGTTTTCTTCTCCATGGTGTAGCTTGTATGGTAAGAAGATTTTATCTCTTGAAGGCTCTCAACTTCCTTTTTCAGTCTGTTGATTTCCATTCCTTGTAAGTTCATCTCTTCCATGGATTTTTCTAGCTCCACCGTTTTTTCCAAAGATGTCAGTGGGGTGGCTGATGGAATTTCTACTGTGGTGGTCATTGCTACAGTTGTGGTGCTAACTCCTATGAGGGGAAGTGCACTCAATGGAATTACTTTCATAGGTGTTTCATGTTCCTTCTCCTTTACCAATCTCTCCAGCTCTACTTCCATTTCTCTTAACTGTGCATTCTGCTACATGATCAATTTGATCATTTCATCATTTTCACCTTCTGTCTCAGCTATCTCCTTTGCCTGTGCATCTTATGTAGGTGGAAGTTTCAGTTGTTTCCTTAGAGATGCTATGTCCGCATTCTTTTTCTTGAGCATCTCCTCAACTTATTTCACATTAGAGGGATCATACCCAATCTTGAGCACCAATTCTTCTAAGGACTTTATTATGTTTTCCTTTGCAAAAGATGATATCTTCTCCAATTTTAACTAAGTTTGAACGTTGTTCAGAGAAACCTGTAACTTAGTGGCAGAAGTAGAAGCATTTTCCAATGTAGAGAAAACCATTTCTCCCATTTTCTTGTGTAGATCAATCTGATCGGCTAGGTGTACATCTCTAGTGTTAAACTCAAACGTTGCCCTTTTGTAATCAATTATTTCTTTTGGATCAGGCACTTGTGCCTGCAAAAAGTCCATGTGCATGATGCCTTTCTCTGTATCAAAAGATGATAACAATATGTGTTGTGTCGTGGGCGTTTGCTTCCAAAATTGAGCATAGGTGTTGTTGGTCAGCATCTGAATCTTCTTCTTGATCATATCGTACTTCTCAAAAATACTCAATTTTGCACCTCCTTTATTCGGCTAGTTGACTAGTGAAGTGTCAGTCTGCTTCTTGGATGAAGAGGTAGACATGATCTGTTGGTTGCTTGAGATAAGAGGGGAATGATCACCTTTCATAATTGTAGTGGACTGGGTTTTCTTTTCACCAGTCGTGTCAATTGTATGACTAGCTTTTGGCCTTTTGGTGTGTACCTAGAAATCCTTAGCCGAGACTTATGTGACTGAAGGGGAAGTGTTCTTCCTGGGTCTTTTCTCTTTTGGTACCTATGGTGTCGTTGTTTGCGAGATGATAACTGAAGGAGACTGTTGTTCTACCTCTTCCAAAGTGTTCACCTCCCACTCCATTTGATTTACAAACTTCTCTATCTCAGGCTTGGGTGTATGAACATACGGGATACTTTTATTCTTCACTCTCAACCCTGAAATGATCCCACATGGATTGTAGTACCATAGGAAACTTGTTTCAAACTTCATTTCCCTCAAAAGTTTTTATGCCTCTTCCACGACAGCTCAGCTATTGCAGATAAAAGATCATATATGCCCCTTAATCCTCAGTTGTTGTTTCTTATTCAGAGACACAAAGTGTATATCATCTGAATTTATCATTTGTCGTATATATTCCAGGGAAAATATCCTCACAGGAAAATACTTGGGCAATTTGTATGGAGCTAATTCGCACCCATATACTATGATTTCTGTGTGATTTTGATACAGGTACCAATCTCCCATCTTTGCAAGGTCTGAGAGGTGTAATATTCTTTGGATCTCTTCATTTATCCTTGGCTTGGGTCTCCCACTGGATGGTAAAACTGCTCGATGAATTGTTTGAAGCTGAACTCTATGGAGTTCCTTTTGAGCAACGACGTCCAAGATGTTACTTCCCGTGGTTTGTTTTCCTTGTCCATTTTCTGCATTGGGAAGGAGAACCTTTCTGCTTGAAATAAGGTGAACATGTAAGCCAATATTGAGGAATACCAAAACATGCCCTCTGTGGCAAATTTAGAAAGTTGATCGTGGATGTTCTCAGCCAGGAAAGTGTTGTAGTCAAATTGGATGGTGGCCCTTTTCTCAACATAGAAAATGGAAAGGAAACCCAATATAGGTTCATCTACCCATTCGTCTAAATAATAGCCAAGTAGACAACAAAGGGATGAAATCACTTGGTTTCCCTTTTCTGAGAACAGGGAGGAATGATACGGGGGATTTTTCTTGGGGAGCTGAGCATCCTGTGGGAGGAAGAGCTCAAAGATATGGGCTCTTTGAGGAAAGGACAGACTCTAGTACAACTCTGTCAGGATTTCAAGGTTGAAAGGGGAGGCAGATTCGGCTCTATATATCTGCATCATCTGATCAATGGCCTCTGGTGTGATAAAGAAAAGAGTTTCTCCAGATGAAGAAACCACGACTCTCTGGTCGGGGAGGTAATGAGATTGACATTTGAGGGAGAATTCATGGAAATGATGGACTTGGGGAAAAAGATACAAAGGAAAATTGGACTCCCACAGCCCAATCTCATCACTTTGATCTTGGAATGTGTCTTTAAATCAGGACTATAATTTTGTGAAATCAAATTCACACCTGGTCTCTGCGATAACATAATCCTTGTCGGCTAATGGGATCCGGTTGAGGTCGACAGGAGGTGGGAGGAAAGGATTTTCCTCGACCTCTGCTTTTTTAGACTTTGGCACCATCGCTTCCAACGGTACTTGCAATTGAAACAAAATGTTAGCGGGTAATGGATATTGTTGAGTCGATGACTGGATCAGTGAGGGGACAAATTTGTCTGGTGTGCGGAGAGAGTGAACCGTGTGCAAATGATGGAACAAGGGTTGGTTTTGAGTGAATGGGTATCTGTTGGGCGCGGGGGACAGGTCAGCAGGCTAATGGATATGTTATCCAGTAGTAAATGGCCAATGGATCATTTGAAGTGTGAGATGGCAGGTGAAGGACGAGTGACGGGTGACCAGGTGGGATGAATAGACAGATTTATGAGACGATACCCGTAGGGGAAAGGTAGTGGGGCATGACGTCATGAAGCGGCAGTGGTATGTCAGAAGGGTGGTAAGTGGTAAGTGGTTTTGGAGTGGAGGGGTTCTGGTGCAATCGATTCATGCCACGTTAGGGTGGGGTCCACCAAGAAAAACCACTTACCACTTACCACCCTTCTGACATACCACTGCCGCTTC
>JASDQU010307171.1:31513-43624 GCA_032191745.1 Picea mariana
CAATAACTCTACTATAGATCTATGTGTCATCTTTAATCTTTGAGTGTGATTTAATATGTGCAACTGAACTTAGGCTTAATGTTTTTTGTGGGTTTTGTGCACTGCTTCCCTTGCTTTTGTCACCATGGGGTTAGGAAAACACCTCAATCATCATAATCATACATTTTCTTTGAACACCATACAAACTTTATTGAAAGAAAAGATGGCTAGCATGTGTCCTATCCTACCTACCTACACCTTTAGCCCAGATTAAACTATTGGGCTAAGAAATTACTCTATTCTAGGGCTATTTGATCAGGATTGAACAATCTGATCAAATTTATTCACTAACTAACCTATCTACTTGGCTAAGATTAAACAGTTTAGCCAAGCTTATTCACTAATCCTATCAACATCAATTCAAAAGGAACTGACCATGTTTAAACAGTATGGCTCAAGTCATTATTATTGCATGGGGCTTTGTTCATTTTTTATTCTATGCCCTCTTTTATTCTCTTTTCATTTTTTCATGTTCTTTTTTCTTCTTTTTCTTTTCAAATCATTTGCAGGATGAAACATTGTTTTAAATCCAAAAAAAAACGTTACAAGGATAAAATTTTCAGTCACCATTTGATCCTATAAATTATAGGGTTATAAAAGTGGATCCACCTAGGGATGGTACTCTCCTTGTGAAGTGCCAAGAATCCTGCTTCCTGATGTCTCGAAAAATTTACTCCAGATCTTCTTTCGCTACTTGATCTATTTTTTTATTTTTTTTATGACAATGTCCAGTGGCTCAAGGCCTTCTCTACAGTCTTCAACCATCTAATCAATGTCACCCATTCATAAACTGCAATTAAAGGAAAAAAAATTGTACAATGGGAATGGGTGGCAAGTGCCTTTACTGAGGTGGTGAGTAGTGCTTCAACATCCTGTCGTTCACCGGTCTGCCTAGCAGGTCTGTACCATCACTGTTCTTGAGTAGAAAAGAGTTTTTTCCTCTTAATGCCTAGATCATGAAGGGGCCTCTCCATAGGCTATCAAACTTTTTGTGTTTACCCTTATCTTCATTCCTAGCATCCCATCTCAGTACCAAATAACCTAACTCAAAATCATCTTCTTTAGTTCTTTTGTCAAAAATCTTTTTGATGTTCTCCTGGATGACCTGAGTTTTGTTGTATACTTCTTCCCTGGACTGTTGCAAATGGATAATCTGGTTTATTCTTCTTTTGGAATCATTCGGCTCATCTTGCATCTCTTGCAAAATTTTCATGACTGGGACCCCCAAAGAGGTAGGAAAAATCGCTTCAGTACCATAGACCAATTGGTATGGAGACATACCAATTGACCTCTTAGTAGTTAGTTTATCAGACCAAAGCGCACAAACCAGCTTGTTATTCCATGACTTCTTATTTTCTTGCAGTGTCTTCTTAAAGATATTCACCAGGGTTTTATTGGAAGACTCATCCAACCCATTTCCCTGAGGGTAATAAGTTGTGGAATGTCCCAACATAATGTGATACTGGCTACAAAAATCTATGAGATTTTTGGACTAGAAGGTTGTTGCATTGTCAGCTATCATTTTTCTAGGGCATCCAAAACGAGACAAAATATGATGTTCTAGAAATTTAATGATAACAGAATCAGTAGCTTGCCTGCATGGTACAACTTCGATCCATTTCGTAAAATAGTCAGTGGCAGTGAGAATCCACTTGTGTTGGCCAAAAGAAGGAGGGTGTATCTCTCCGACAAAGTCTAAACCCCATTATTGGAAAGGAGCTTCAACAGAGATGGGTTTGAGGGGCAAGGGCAAGAGCTTCTTTTTACCTTCAAACACTTGACATTTATGGCACGAGGTGACTTGCCGATGCACATCCGCGAACAATGAGGGCCAATAGAATCCATCTCTGAGGATATTATTTGTTGTAGTCTTCCAACTCAGATGCCCACCACAATCTCCTGCATGAAAATCTTGTAAAACCTTGTCAGCTTCGTCTTTTAATAGGCAATTTAACAAAATACCTCTGGCATATTTCCAATAAAGATTACCTTCTAGAATACAAAATTTTAATGCTTTTAATTTCAAAGACCTCGCTTTGGTTTTAGTCAGACCAGGGGGAGCTTTTAAATTGAGCAAGACAAATATCAGGTCTGCGTACCATGGAGAGTCTAGAAATACCTCCTTCACGCTTGGAGTTGCTTGCTCTCCCTGCTCATCAACTGCAACTAAGAAATTAGTATCTAGAGCATGGAAATTAGATTCAGCCATCAACTTTGCTAGACCTTGACCTTTGATCAATTTAGTAGGCTTAATCTCTAAATCATATTCTAGAATAACAACAATCCATTTTCCTCTTCTACCATCTGGATTATCCTGAGTTAAAATATCCTTTACCACTACATTTGGAATATAGGCAATGGTATGGGAATGGAGAATATAGACCTTGAAGTCTTTTATGGCTTTCACCAAAGCGAAAGCTTGTTTCTCCATTATTTTATAATTTAATGAAGCATCTCTCAAAGATATACTAAAAAAGGCTATGGGTTGTTCATACCCTTCGTTATTTTTCTGCAGTAGTACTGCTGCGATGGCGTGTTCGGATGCAAAAGAGAAAAGGTAAAAATATTTGGTAAAGTCTGGACTAATCAACATTGGAGCTTATGTGAGTGCATGCTTACCTTATTCAAAAGACTGCTTGGATTCAGTATTCCATTTTATTTTAATGTCCTTTTTCAACATATTGGTGATGTTCCTAAGAAGCTCAGCCAAGTTGGGTATGAATCTTCTTAGGAAGTTTATTTTTCCAATGAAAGATTGTAGCTCTTTAATATTTCTAGGGTGTTCTAGTTTTTGTATGGCCTCTATTCTGCTAGTATATATTTTGATTATGTCCTTAGAGATTGTGTCCCAACAGTTTTCCTTCTTCTAACCCGAAAAGGATTTTCTTAGGATTCAAATAGATCCCAAATTTTCTGCACTTCTCAAACACGTGTCTGAGGTGCAGCAAGTGCTCCTCATCATATTGGGAGTAGACCATCACATCATTGAGATAAATGAATATAAATCTCCCAAGATCGTCCACAAAAGAAATATCCATTGCTCTCTGGAAAGTGGCACCAGCGTTCATCAAACCAAAAGGCATTTTCACATACATGAAGTTTCTCCAAGGTGTAGTGAATGATGTTTTCTCTTGATCTTCTGGGTGGACAAGGACTTGGTTGTAGCCCGAGAAACCATCTAGCAAGGAGATCCTACTGGAGCCAACCACCTTTTGTAAAATGTGGTCCATTTTTGGAAAAGGGTAATTGTCTTTGAGAGAGACTTTGTTCAGATTTCTGAAATCAATGCAAAGTCTGATCTCGCCAGTTTTTTTCCTGGTAGGAACTAGGTTAGAAACCCATTTGGAAAATCTCAAGGGGACTATGATTTTTGCATCATACATCTTTTTGATTTATTTCTCTATCAGGGGAAGTAACTTGGGATTTATTCTCCTAAGTTTATGTCTGAAAGGTTTGTGTTCTTATTTTATAGGAATCTGATGCTGTATGATACTTGTGTCGTAGGATTTTAAGTCTTCATAACCCCAAACAAAAACATCCACATATTCCTTAAAAAGTTCAATGTACTTGCGTTTTTTCTCAGGGGGTAGAGATTTGGAAAGTTTTATCATCTTGGGTTTTTCTTCTGTTCCTATGTTGCATTCTTAGACCTCTTTACCACTAGCTTCAATTTTTGGTTTTTTGGCTACATCATTAAAATCAAACAAGTCTTCTAGTGGAACTAGACCTCTGGGTAACACATTACTTTTCAACTGTAGAATACTAGAATCTATCTCATTTTCATTCAATTCATCTACATCTACTTTACTTTCATTGAACTCTTTGGAATCTACGTTATTTAAACTACCACTTTCAGAAACGGATTTATTTACAATCTCGTCATCATTTTCTAAATCTATGTTTGTACATTTGAAATCATTCTTACATTGTAGGAAGTCTTAAATTTGATCGTCATTTGCAAATACCTTCCAGTATCTAATGTTGTCAGGAACGGTTGGTCTGCACTTCACCTCCACTGTGTACTTGTGCGTGGGACGAAAAGGAATTTTACAGGTAGTTGTCGATGTAGCTAGCCCGTCTGCTAGTATGTTTTGTCCTCTAGGCATTATCTGCAAGTCGATTTCAGTAAAGCATTGAAGAGCATCCAAAACAGCATTCCTATAAGCCCTAAGTCTAGGATGTTTAGCTGCTTACTCACCTTTGATTTGCTTGATAATCAGTTCAGAATCACCCCTTACCATGATTTTTTTGGCACCAACTTTCTTTAGTAGTTTTAGGCCGAGCATCAGAGCCTCGTACTCAGCTACATTATTAGGGCATTGGAAATTCAGTTTGTAAGAATGATTCTCGGAATACCTTGATCTGTGATTATGCAACCAAACTCTAGCTCCAGCTCCTTGTTTACTCACAACACCATCGAAATCCATGCTCCAAAAATCTGTTGGAAGTTCCTCCCTCTCTATCGTTTCCACCCTTCTTTCCCCAATGATTGTTTTACTTTCTTTCGAATCATGTGTATCATCTTCCAGCTGAGCAATTTGTTCTTCCACATCACCATCATTGTATAGAATAAAAGAGTCTAGATCAGAGTGTGCAGAGTACAATGGATAGTTATGCGGCTTTTCCTGACTACTAACCATATACTTCATCAAGGTTTATCTATACAGTCTCCTCTGTTGTCCAAATATCGGGATGGTGGCATAGGACATATCTAGCTGCAGGGTTCCTTTCAACTTAGCCCCCCATGATCTTGACAGTAACATACCGTATTTTGGGGGAATATCTGCAACTACTATATCCATTACTATACTCTTTGCTGGGATTTGAGCTAATGTAATGCATAAGTATTTGATTAGGCCTATACATTTAACCTTGTTGGAATCGAAAGAATGAAAATATTTGTAGGGTCTCGTGACCTCGAGCCCCAACTTTTCCATCACGGCTTTGGGCATTAAGTTGTGAGAAGCACCTGAATCCAACATAGCATTGTGTAATATCAGATAGTGGATGTTTAGGCTGATGTAAAAAGGGGCTACGACACCATTATCAGTTTGAACATCAACTTCAGGAACAAATAGAAGCTTTGTTCAGTCATCAGCAAGATTTACTATGTCCGAGTGATTTACAGATCCAAGATTCAAAGCCTTAGTACCTATCTTGGGTTCGATGCTTAAAGCTTTAATCACCTGAGACCTGTAAGTGTTCTTGTTCATCATCTCGGATAGGGAATGGGAATTTTTAATTTAGCTAGTTTCCCTTCAAGGTTGAATGCAGTGGACGGTTTGCTTAAGGTCTGTACTTTTGGTTTATCTATTGGAATTATGTGGTCGGGTACACTTGGTTGACTGATTGATGAAACTTCAGTCTGATTTTCTCTTTGTAGTATTTCTGGAGTTTTTTGCGTATGAGGTCCAGCCTTGTTTCTTTCAAGGACTTTCTTAGGAAGGTTTTCCGAGGCTTTCTTGGTTTCAACATCCTTCTTCGGAGAGTTCTCGTTTGTCTTCTTGCTCCTCAGGTTATACTTCTTTTGAACCTCCATTATAGCATTCTCAAAGGACTGTTGCTCTAATTCCTCAGCTTCCTCATTTACCTCTGTTTTTGAAAGGAGGAACATCTCATGCTCTTCCTGGGTGAGGAAAATGGATTCATGATCATGATCATGATCACCCATTAGGTTTATATGAGTGTCATCAAACTCCTCAATTGCCTCCTCCCCATCATCGGTGTAATTCTTCTGGAGGGGAGGTTTGATATGCTGATCAGGCCCCCTCTACTCTCTTTGATCTCTAGGATCTCTTTGCATGATCTGGGGTGGATTTCTTCTAAAGTTTGGGTTTTGAATTTGAGGAGTGGCTTGGTTCTCCCTAGGTGGGTTTCTGTCAGTTACAGTGAGTCTCTCCATCATTTTCTCCATAGATCTGGCTAGAGAATCTAGTTTTGCGTCTGATGAGGAAGTAGAAGGATCTTCTTTAATAGTGACTCTCCTTTCTATTTTTTGCCTGGCCCTTCTGGCCAAAATATTTTCTTCTACACTGACGACACTTTTCTGCATGTCTTCCAGAGTTGCAACATTTCTCTCTCTTAGCTGATAAGACATATCTACGTCAAATCCATTGGGGAATTTTATTAATGCCAAACCTTGTGGTGGTTTGATATCAGTTGGAATTGCATTGTATAGATTGTTGAAACGAGTGCAATAATATTGCACTGTCTCTCCTTGGTTCTGTCTAATGTTCTCATATTCTGACAGGATCTAGAGAGGATTTTTCTTCACCTCCCACCTGTCAAGGAAAGCTCGATGAAAAACAAAAATGTCAGTTATTGTAGTAGCAGGTAAAGCCTTGAACCACTTTTTTACATCTCTAGTCAAACCCTGTACAAATAGTCTCATCTGCGCATCAGCTTCATCCAATTCCTGTAAATCAAAATAATCGTTCATTTTGTCAACATGTTGTTGTGCATTTAGGGGACCAGTACTATCAAACTGAGGGAGTCTGGTTTGATAATCTTGAGGCATGTCATGTAAAGGGGCGACCAACACCAATGGGGCATATCTCGCTACCATGATTGGTGGAGGAGTCTGAACAACAACCTTTGTGACAGGAGACGTAGTGACTGAAGTTGTAGAAGATGAAGGGTTGGGAGAAAAAGAGTGACCTAGTTTAGATTTAACAGAAATTGTAGCAACCGTCAAAATAGGGAGTTTGACTGACAGCTGAAGGTGGAGTTTGTCTAAGGCTTGACCAAGATTCGCAACTAGGTATTCAAGATTATCATATTTGGGGTGAAAATGTTGATCAACTTCATCTCTGGGAGAGAGTATTTCAGGGGTCTTGGGCTGAAAGATGGTTTGATCTAAAACTATTTCACTGACAAAACTATCAGATTTTGTTCTGAAAAGGCTTTTTTGAAAAGATATATCAAAATCGATATATTGAAGAGAAAGTAACTTCTATGGGAGAGAAGGGGACCTCAGAAGTGGACTGTGACTCCCAGAAACCTCTGTAGTGTTTTTCTTCCTGAATAATTTTTCGGGATTGTCTATTACTACTACAGGTTCTGGATCTGGATGAGATCTGGTAAAAACTCTTTTGGGAGCCAGAATACAAATTTTTATTTTGTTTTTCTTTATAAGAGAATCTTAAACTAATTATATACAGACTTTAACAACCTCTGAACATTATCTCTTTATATGTTTGGATTTTATGACTTGTTTAGAAATAAGGTTTTCTTTGTCTAGGGAAAATAAATCGTAGGATTGAAAGATTGTTCAGTCCCTAGTATGGTCGCCACTGTGTTAACGCTCTGTAAATTCCCATAGGTTGTTAGGGGCAGAAAAAATTTACCAGAGGCAACTTTATCCAACCACTTCTAAACTGGGATCTAGCCCTACCAGTTTCAGAGAGGGATATCTTTGTAAGATTTAACTTTGTTTTAGTTTTCAGATGTTAGGCTAGTTAGATTAAATGTGATTGTGTAGTTTGTTTTTGTAAGTTGGATGAAAAGGGTTTATGCCTCCATTGGGCTATGGGGTTTGTTTTATAAATATAGAGATTAGATGACAGATATAAAGATTATTTTCACAAAGCAGGATGATGCAACTATTGGATTCTTTAGAAATAAAGTGATGGATAGCAGAAAAGGCGAGATTGTCAATTAAAATAAAGAAGCAATTAATGATTTCTTTATTATAACATCAAAAGATAAACATATAGATCTTTAAAAGCTCAAAAACAGAGTACACAAAGGTAAATTCTACAACTTTAACTCCCTTTAAATGATTAGGTCAGAAAAAAAAAATGATAACAAAGAAAGATAAACATCCAACGAAGAAGGAGAAAAACTCCACCAATAGTTAACACACAGGAATCCTGTGAAATGTCTCTTTGTATTACTGGAAGATCTCTTGATAAAAATTATAGTGCTTACAGCTTGCTAGGGCGTAAAGATCATCCCTCAATACTTCAAATTTTGAAGTATTTATAACAAAATTTACAAACGACCCTGTCATTAATGATCAGGACGTGGCAGACTCTAAGTCTAACTAACTAACTAACAAGATACAAAAATTTAGGAACTGTCGATGATGTATTGAATTCTTCAAGATGATTCTGGGGAAGGTCGTTGGTGAGTCACCCACATGAATTTAACTGATCCACGTTCCAACTCAACCTACACACCTCATCTCCTACTCGATCAAATTGCACATCTCTTCCCATCTTAGCTGACTGAGAATGGTGACTTTGAGTAGTCTCCGGTATATTTCATCCATTTCTGTGTACTTGGAAAAATTTGGTTTGATGATGAAAATATACGTGATCTCGTGATGTATGATGAGGTCTGGCTGTAAAGTTTCTAAGAATATCTTGCCTGTTATACTGCCCTGTATTCCTGAAAACTTGGAACTGTCTTTAGCCAACGTGGCCATCTTCTGTTTGTAATCAGGAAGAGTCATCAACTTGTCATTTAGGAGAAGTAGACCAGGAAGACCTTTCTTCTGCAAAGCCTCGATCTTGTTGAAGAACCTTTGAACTCCAATGTCCATGTTCTGGACTTTCTCCTCCAACTACAGCATCAATCCCCTTTTGTTCAGTACTCTCTTGACTTCGAGGATGGTTTATGTCCTGTCTTCAATCTTCAGGTCTTCTAGTTCTTCTTTGTTCTTCGAGTTCAGGAATCTAATGATTTCATTGGCTTCAGTGGTAATTTCTCCCAACTCTCCTTTTATTTTGTCAATAGCCTGCCTGCTCCTTAGCACCAGTTCATTTTTCTCAAACATAATTTGCACCATAGGCCAGATTTCATTTATGGATTTGGAGATATCCATCCAAATATTCTCCTTTGCTTCGGCAAGAGTCTTTCCTGCCACTCTTTGCTTTTGCAGCTGCTGCAATTCCTGCTTGATATTTTCTAATGTTTGCTTCTCCATGGTGTGGCTTGTCTGGTAAGAAGATTTTAGCTCTTGAAGGCTCTCAACTTCATTTTTCATTATGTTTATTTATGTTCCTTGTAAGTTCATCTCTTCCATGGATTTTGCTAGCTCCATCATTTTTTTCAGAGCTGTCAGTGGGGTGGTTGATGGAATTTCTGCTATGGTGGTCATTGCTATAGTTGTGGTGCTAACTTCTGTGAGGGGAAGTGCACTCAGTGGAATTACTTCCATAGGTGTTGTCTGTTCCTTCTCCTTTACCAATCTCTCTAGCTCTACTTCCATTTCTCTTAACTGTGCATTCTGCTCCATGATCAATTTGAGCATTTCATCCTTTTCACCTTCTGTCTCAGCGATCTCCTTTTCTTGTGCATCTTCTGTAGGTGGCATTTTTAGTTGTTTCCTCATAGATGTTATGTCTGCATTATTTTTCTTGAGCATCTCGTCAACTGCTTTCACATTAGAGGGATCATACCCAATCTTGAGCACCAATTCTTCTAAGGACTTTATTTTGTTGTCCTTTGCAAAAGATGATATCTTCTCCAATTTTAACTGAGTCTGAACATTTTTCAGAGAAACCTGTAACTTAGCGGAAGAAGCAGAATAATTTTCCAATGTAGAGAAAACCATTTCTCCCATTTTCCTGTGTAGATCCATCTGATCGGTTGGGTGTACATCTCTGGTGTTAAACTCAAATGTTTCCCTTTTGTAAGCAGTTATTGCTTTTGGATCGGGCACTTGTGCCTACAAAAAGGCCATGTGCATTCTGCCTTTCTCTGTATCAAAAGATGATAATAGTTTGTGTTGTGTCATGGATGTTTGCTTCCAAAATTGAGCATAGGTGTTGTTGGTCAGCATCTTATTCTTCTTCTTGATCATATCGTACTTCTCAAAAATACTCAATTTTGTACCTCCTTTATTTGGCTGGTTAACTAATGAAGTGCCAGTCTGCTTCTTGGATGAAGAGGTAGACATGATCTATTGGTTGCTTGAGATAAGAGGTGAATGATCACCTTTCATAACTATAGTGGACTAGGTTTCCTTGTCACCAGTCATGTCAGTTGTATGACTGGCTTTTGGCCTTTTGGTGTGTACCTGGAAAACCTTAGCCGAGACTTCTGTGACTGAAGGGGAAGTGTCCTTCCTGGATATTTTCTCCTTTCGTACCTGTGGTGTGGTTGTTTGCGAGATGATAACTGAAGGAGATTTTTGGTCTAACTCTTCCAGAGTGTTCACCTCCCACTCCATTTGATTCACAAACTTCTCTATCTCGGGCTTGGGTGTATGAACATACGGGATATTTTTATTCTTCACTCTCATCTCCGAAATGACCCCACACAAATTGTAGTGCCACAGGAAACTTCTTTCAAACTTCATTTCCCTCAAACGTTTATCTGCCTCTTCCCCGACAGTTCGATTATTGCAAATAAAAGATCATATCTTCCTCTTAATCCTCAGCTCTTGTTCCTTCTTCAGAGACACAAAGTGTATATCATCTGAATTTGTCGTATATATTCCAGGGAAAATATCCTCACAAAAAAATATTGGGTAATTTGTATGGAGCTAATTCACACCCATATACTATGATTTCTGTGTGATTTTGATACAGGTACCAATCTCCCATCTTTGCGAGGTCTGAGAGGTGTAAGATTCTTTGGATCTCTTCATTTATCCTTGGCTCAGGTCTCCCACTAAGCATGCTCACCACTGGATGGTAAAATTGCTCGATGAACTATTTGAAGCTTAACTCTGTGGAGTTCCTTCTGAGAAGCAACGTCCAAGATGTTACTTCCCATGGTTTGTTGTCCTTGTCCATTTTCTGCAGTAGGAAGGAGAACCTTTCTGCTTGAAAGAAGTTGAACATGTAAGCCATTATTGAGGAATACCAGAACATGCCCTCTTTGGCGAATTTAGAAAGTTGATCATGGATGTTCTCAGCCAGGAAAGTGTTGTAGTCAAACTAGATGGTGGCCCTTTCCTCAGCAGAGAAAATGGATAGGAAACCCAATATAGGTTCATCTACCCATTCGTCTAAATAATAACCAAGTAGACAACAAAGGGATGAAATCACTTGGTTTCCCTTTTCTGAGAACAGGGAGGAATGATACGGGGGATTTTTCTTGGGGAGCTAAGCATCCTGTGGGAGGAAAATCTCAAAGATCTGGGCTCTTTGAGGAAAGGACAGACTCTGGTACAACTCTGTCAAGATTTCAAGGTTGAAAGGGGAGGCAGATTCAGCTCTAGATATCTGCATCATATGATCAATGGCCTCTTGTGTGATAAAGAAAAGAGTTTCTCCATATGAAGAAACCACGGCTCTCTGTTCAGGGAGGTAATGAGCATGACATTTGAGGGCGAATTCGAGGAAATGATGGACTTGGGGAAAAATATACAGAGGAAGATTGGACTCCTAGAGACCAATCTCATCGCTTTGATCTTGGAATGTGTCTTTAAACCATGACTTCAATTCTACGAAATCAAATTCTCACTTGGTCTCGGCGATTAGATAATCCTTGTCGGCTAATGGGATCCGGTCGAGGTCAACAGGAGGTGGGAGGAAAGGATTTTCCTCGACCTCTACCTTTTTATACTTTGGCGCCATCGCTTCCAATGGTACCTGCAATTGAAACAAAATGTTAGTGGGTAATGGCTATGGCTGGGTCGATGACTAGATCAGTGAGGAGAGAAATTTGTCTAGTGTGTGGAGAGAGTGAACAATGTCAAATGACAGAACAGGGGCTGGTTTTGAGTGAATGGGTATCCGTTGGGCGTGGGGGACAGGTTAGCAGGCTAACAAATATGTTAGCCAGTAGTAAATGGCCAACAGATCATTTGAAGTGTGAGATAGCAGGTGAAGGACGAGTGACGGGTGACCAGGTGGGATAAACAAATAGAGTTATGAGACGAGAATTGTAGGGGAAAGGTAGTGGGGCATGGCGTCATGAAGCAGCGGTGGTATGTTAGAAGGGTGGTAAGTGGTAAGTGGTTTTGGAGTGGTGGGGTATTCCAGGAAAAACCACTTCATTCTGGACCCCACCCCCCCACCGTTAAAGGCAGAATGGTCAGGGGGGTCTAGAACTACTTGTCAATCATTCATCTGTGCGTCGTCTGTTGTACCGTAGATATGTACTCTCTTGTTAACC
>JASDQU010307171.1:43972-61305 GCA_032191745.1 Picea mariana
TCTATCGTGGGGCCATTTGATCAGGATTGAACAGTCTGAATAAATTTATTCACTAACTAACCTATCTACTTGGCTAAGATTAAATAGTTTAGCCAAGCTTATTCATTAATCCTATCAACATCAATTCAAAAGGACCTGACCATGTTTAACCAGTATGGCTCAAGTCATTGTTATTGCATGGGGCTTTGTTCATTTTTTCTTCTATGCCCTCTTTTATTCTCTTTTCATTTTTTCATGTCCTTTTTTCTTCTTTTTCTTTTCAAATCATTTGCAGGATGAAACATTATTTTAAATCCAAAAAAAAACATTACAAGGATAAAATTTTAAGTCACCAATTGATCCTATAAATTATAGGGTTATAACAAACTGTATATTAAAAAAACTGATCAGATCATTTTGGTCATCTTAGAAAGGTTCTCATGCGATGCCAGAAATTCAACATTTCTTTAAATCCTTCTAAGTCTATCTTCGGCGTTACCAAGGGAAATCTCCTTGGACACATTGTCTTTGATTCAGGAATAAGCATAGATCCCAAAAGGATTGTTGCTATCCTAAATCTTCCTTCCCCTACTTCCAAAAAGGAGGTTCAAGCCTTTATGGGTATTATCAACTTTATCCGTAGGTTTGTTCCTGATTTTGATGCAATGTTCAAACCAATTCACAATCTTCTTAAGCAAGATCGCTCCTTTTCTTGGACTGATGACGTCAAAAATTCTTTCGTAAGAATCAAGAAGGAAATTAATTCCGCACCGGTTTTGGTGAAGCCGTATTTTGAGAAAGAGTTTATTATATATACTAATGCCACCGAGGAAGCAGTTTCTGCTATCCTCATGCAATGTGATGACCAAGTTAATGAAAAACCAATAGCTTACATGATTCAAAGCTTGTTAGATGATGAATTTAAATATTCTTATATTGAAAAACATGCTTTCTCTCTTGTTAAAGATGTTGAAAATTTTCGCCACTTTATCTTACGTAAGCACACACTGGTAAAAGTCCCTTTACCTTCTATCAAGTTTTTTTCTCTCACAGACTTATCTTTCAGGGAAGCTTTCACATTGGCTTGCCAAGATCTAGGAGAATGATTTAACTATCATGACTTCTAAAACCATTAAGGGACGTGACCTAGCCCTTCACTTAGCTCAACATGCAGAAGCAAGTGAAGAAATTGATGAACAAGATAACTCTTGGTCAGCACTATTTTACATTGACAGTCAAATCCTTCTTGTAGTTGAACATCCCTGCTACAAATATCTGGTGTATTACTTGCAAAATCAGAGGTGTCCAGATAATTTAGATACTCATCAAAAGAGAATGCTTTGTCTTGAATCTTCCAGAGACGTCATTTTAGGAGACTTCATGTTTAGGAGATCGGTCAATGGTATGTTACTTCGTTGTGTGAATAATGAGGAAGCACAGAAATTCATGTAGGAGGTCACTTTTCTTCTAAGACTACTTCTTTTAAAATTATCAGGAAAGGGTACTATTGGCCTTCTATTTTTTGTGATTCTTATAATTTTTCAAGATCTTGTGACAAGTGCTAGAAGTTCGCTGGGAAATAATGTATTTGTGTCATGCCTTTACAACCTGTCCTCCCTAACTATCCTTTTTCAAAATGGGGTCTGGACTTTATTGGTCCTATTAATCCTCCATATTTCATCAGGGAAAGTTTTTATCTTGACAACCACAGACTATTTTACGAAATGGATTGAAGTTGTCCAACTTAAGCATTCTAAGCATTCGCAAGATGAGCAGGTGATTTATTTACTTGAGACTAATATTTTTTTAGATTTGGTCTTCCTTTGGAAATTATTACGGACAACGGTTCCACTTTTATTTATACTAAGATGACTCAGTTTCTAACTAAACTGGGGGTTATACATTTTACCTCATCAGCTTATTATCCCCAAGGAAATGGGCAAGCTGAGTCTACTAACAAAAGTATGGTTAGAATTATCAAGAGGCTCATTGAAGATGAGCCTCATCTATGGCACACTCTCCTAACTTATGCCCTTTGGGAAGATCGCACTACCACCAAGGTGAGAACTGGTTGCACTCCCTTCCAGCTTGTTTATGGCCAAGAAGCCATTATGCCTACCGAGATGGAACTTTCTCCTCTAAGGCTGATGCTACAGGTTGAAGAATTAAATTCTTCCAATCTCTCTCAAAGAATGAATGCACTCTTGGATTTAGAGGAACAAAGGACGTTTGCCTTGGATAACATTAAGAGAAGACAACAAACTGTTAAAAGATATTTCAATAAAAGTGCAAAGGCTGTCAAATTTAAGGTTAATGAGAAGGTCTTGTTGTGGGATTCATCTCATGCCRATATAGGAAGGCATTCAAAKTTCAATAAGTTATGGTTGGGTCCTTTTAAGATCACTTTTGTCCTAGGAGCAAATTCCTATATCCTAAAGGACTTGGAAGAGCGATTGTTTTCCTATAGCACCAACGGTTCCCACTTAAAACACTATGTGGAACCAACTTGAATATGGATTTTTTTCTGCATTATAGTTTTGTTTTATTGCTTTGATTTTACTTTGTTGTTATTTCTTTATGTTGTTTATTTCTTTTATTGACTTCTTTTCTTGTCAGAAATAAAATTTTGGATCAGTTTTTCCACAGCAATGCCATTCTGCAAGTATTGTTAATCAATAACAATCAAGTTACATAGTTTTCATGATGTATCCCCTTGGAGACATCATTGAAATTGTTATCTGCTTCAACTGTTGTTAGATAAGATAGTTTGTTTTTATCCCTATTTCTGCTTTCCTTTTCTTCCATCCGCTCCAAGATTCAAAAGTGAACACTAGAAATTTTTTCTCCTTGAATCTAAGAATGGTTTCACTATGATTAATCAAATAATTATGCATATAGGGATAATCCCCCTCATACGTAACACTTTCCATGCGTTATTCCCAAAATCCCAAATCATGTTTTCCCTTAAACCGCTCACTTCCCCCTGTTGCATAATCATTCTGATGTTTATTTCCTTGATATAATGTTCACTTGGTCTACTAAACCATACAATATGAGTTCTTAATATGTTAGAAACAGATTTCCCTATGAAGTCGCCAATTTGTTGATGCTTTAAATTGCAACGATGAATACTAATCACAAATGATTGCCAAGCTCTATTATTTATTTATAATAATAATAATAATCTAGTAGGTGGGACCCCCTTGTAGAGTAGTGGCACCATGATGGATGTGTTGCACTTATATTTGTGTTTGTTTTTATAATGATGCTAGCATAGTCTTCTACAGTTGATGATTCAAGTTGTGGTTCTAATCATTATGGAGACATAAGATGATTAGATGGTTGATGGTCACTCGCAATTTATGGCAGTACTATGGATAAAAGGATTATTTTTCACAGGTGTTATGTTTATGCATTAAACATTGATTGATTATTTTATATATGATATTATGCAAAAAGATGATATGGAAGCTTAAACAAAAAGGAAAAAACTATGAACAAACCCTAAGGTTATATGTGGTGACAAAAGAAGGTGTATACACCTTGCCTCTATACTTATGCGCTTTGATTAAAGGATTATGTGTGAGGCATATATGGTAGCGTTATAGCATATGGTTGTTGTTTAAGTTTTGATATGATTCGAGGTGGCACACTATGCAATGGATATAACAATGGATATTTGTTTGAATTAATGGTTAATGTTATGGTGGATGGGTTGGATTGTACGTTTAATTGAATGGGGCTAGGGAAGGAAGCGGCGTGCATTTACTGCATGTCACTCAAACCACCCTCGAGCCCATCACCCTACCCATACTTGCATTTGGTTTTTCGGCTTTGGTGGTTGTTGATGCTCCACGATTTTTGGTTGTGAAAGGAAAATACAGCCCAACTCTTCCCTCAAGCAAATTTTTTGAGGTATGGTTCCTTTATTTTCCATCCATGATGGTCCCTCTATGTTATGAATCGATTTTTTGGCTCAGAATTGCATGAGGTCTGTGTTTTTCTTAAGTTTTCATTGTGTATCAATGTTGTGCTTATGGTTTCTTCTGTGAATACTCTAGACTGTTGGTGTTTTTAAGAAAAGAAATGGGTATTCTTGTTGTGTGTATCATGTGCATTGGTTTATTGGTTTAAAACATGTCTGTCAGCTTGGGGTTTTACTCTGTTTCTCTATGGAAAATTATGATGTTGGTGTAACAAGCTCTGAGTTTTGGTGTGTGGGTCTTACAACCAGTCTTGGTGTTGAATTTTGGTCACTCCTTTTCCTCTCGGTGGTTGGCTTGTTTCGTTCCTCCAGGTTGCAATGCAAATTGTTAAGCGCTGGATTATTCTGGCTTCATTCTGGTCGAACCCCAAGCTATATTTTGTCATGGCATTGACTTTACTATCACTTTTGTTGAAAGCGTTGTACAGTCGGGTCTTGGGCATCACCCAGAATTTTAAATGGAAGTTCGTTTATGATTGTGTTGGTCATGGGTTGTGTTCGGGCATTCTCTTCACAGTATTTTGAGTATTTGCTTCCTCTCGTCCCCATTGGAGTGGCTGACTCTTATGTTTTGATAACCCCCACTGTCAAGTTTTTGGGTTAAAGGTTATTCATTTGTGTTGGTTTTAAAATGAGCATGAGATATCTCTGGCTTCAAAGATCATCTCTTGATCGAACCATCTGTTGTTACCTCTAATGATAAATTTGTTTAAAAAAAAGAGGGGGGGCACGAGTTATCTGCATCCCCAAGGACTTTCCATTTGGTCGAAGATATTTGTTCTTACCTCCATTGTTGTGTTAAACCCTAAAAACGATCTTGGTCCCATCAAGGTTTAAAAGACACCTGTGTGTGATTGGTCCTTTGAGCACGTCTTGGTTATTTTTTTCCCGGGCACGTCTTGGTTCTGTTTCTTCTCGGGCACTATTTGACTCTGTCTTTTGTTGGGAATTTATTTTAAATGAAGTTTGTACATGTTTAATTTACATGGATCTCAGGCTCAAAGTTGCATGATATTGGTTAAATTCTATTTTCAAATCAAGACTTGGGTTGATTATATATATAAACACTTAAGTGTGATTGAAAAGGAGCCTGATTATGAGTTTTAATGCAAATAAATTATGTCAAATAGTGTTGGAAAGTCAACAGTTGGAGGTTAATACTGGTCCTATTCTTATTTGAGTCTAAGAAATAAATATGGGATGTGGATGGCTTGAATCACTGTGCATATTTCTGTTTTGTTTTAAAAGGAAAAGGGTTAGCATTGGAACGTGAAAGAATGTGGCTCGAATGGTTATAATGTTATTGTGAAATTGGCAACGATATTATTATGATGTTGCATAGATATTGTATAGATGTGAAGGTTGCTATAATTGAAGCATTATGGGCATATGAATTGTCTTTTATTTGAAGTCAGCAAGCATTTTGTCTGTAAATAAGGGATAGTTAAAGGGTTTTGGGTTTTTATTCTTTGTGAGTTATTAATATATACGAGGCCTTAAGGAGGGAATCGGATGGACCGAGACGGAAGAAACACGGCTAGGGCCTAAACCCTAGCCGCCTCTGATCTGGTTTTGATTGCAGGGACGCGCCTTCGACTGTAGTAGCGACCAGGGATGAATACAAGGCCGAGGATCGACGTATCAGAGCGTCCCTCTCGCCTAAGTTTGCATGCGTCTTAGTTTTGATTACAGGGGCGCGTCTTCGACTGGAGCAGCAACCAGGGTCCCCCTTTGAATACAGGGCCACGAATCCCTCTCGCCAGCGGCTTCGTTTGGCATGCATTTTGGAGAAGTGGCCTCTGCGACTTGCTCTGCCTCTAGCTTGCTGGTGGTCGTCGCCTACTACGATGGCCCCAGTCTCGACCGCCGAGTTGGAAAAAGATCCTTTGGAAGCTTTCAAAATGTTAGCCCGCTCACCAGGACCTAAATCCAAGCCTTCTCTCTCATCTAAGTTTGTTAATAAGATGGAGGAGATTCCTTCTCTGGAGCTAGATCCAAAGGACCCTTGCAAGCTTTCCCTCCTACTAGCAGAAAATGCCCTCATCGGAAAGTTTACGGGGTTATGGCCAAGCCCCAAAACTGTGGAGGCATGGATGGACGATCATTGGAAGATGCTGATACAGGGAAATGTTACTCTGTACGTAGTAGGCAGGGGTTTTTTTGTCTTCAGCTTTACGAGGAAAATGGACCGTGATTTAGTTTTTAGATCTGGTCCCTATTTCATGGGGTCGAGAGGGCTATTCTTAGCCCCCTGGACTCTTGACTTCAACCCCGGAGCCGAGATCACAGCAGCCCCTGTTTGGGTTAGGTTGCCTCACCTTCCATTGCATCTCTGGGGGTTAATCTCTCTGGAGGACATTGGAAATAAGCTTGGGCGTTTCCTGGACAGGGCGGAGCTGAAGGGGGATCAGTTTACCTACGCTCGTATTTGTGTTGAGGTTAATCTCGAAAAAGGACTTTCAGACACCATTAAGCTCTCCCTGGGGGAATGGTGCCATATCCAAGAGCTGGACTACGAGAAGATTCCTTTTAAGTGCCTCTGGTGCCACGCTTACGGTCATTTCGCAAAAAGTTGTCCCAAAACCTCTGAGGAGCCAGGACCAGTCAAAGAAGATGATTTTCAGCCAGTAACCAACCGACGAAGGCAGCCAAGGCGAAAGGATCTGTTAGCCCAGGCCCCAAAGGCCACCCATACGGCAGAGGCAACTCTAAAAAATAAAAACAGCTTTGATGCGCTGAAGGAGGATGAAGCCCTAGATCCATAAGCAACAACAATTAAGGAAGACCCCCCGGCAGACGAAAGCCCTCCGGATTCCACCCCCCAGAAACAATGGCAGCAAAAGAAACTCGAACTTCAGTTCCGGAACCTTCTGCCTCTGCAGGTCTGGTTGTTTCAATCCCTTCTAGAGGCTCTGTGGAAACTTCTGAACTGGAAGACAATTCAGTTCCGTCTCCACCCCTTACCTGAGGGCGAAAGACCAATAAAGCGCACAGAGAAAAGGAGGCGGCCTCCAACATTTCTTTAGGTTCTTAGAAAAAGATGGACCCCTACATTAAGGGGAAATTTTCATCCCCCTCGATTTAATGATTTGCTTCTGTCTTCTAC
The DNA here is from genome assembly GCA_032191745.1 of Picea mariana. Taxonomy (NCBI): domain Eukaryota; kingdom Viridiplantae; phylum Streptophyta; class Pinopsida; order Pinales; family Pinaceae; genus Picea; species Picea mariana. The sequence goes on from JASDQU010307171.1 coordinate 51,043, forward strand.
TATGCTCACAATTTGTGAGAATTTACTCATGTATGCAATTTTTGTCATTTTCTCGAATTAGTTCAAGAAGCAAATGGGATTGGTTCCCCAAGACATTCATAAGAAGGTTGGCAGCACTGTTAGAGGTCACCAACCTTCTTCAGATATGTAACTTTCTGATTCAGGCTTGCCAGAAAGCCGATTAATGCAACATAACCGTTCTCGTTAAAAAAAAAAAAGGGTTTTGGGTTTTTAAAGTGGATTCTAATTGGATTGTGGGGTCTAAACAGAGTTATGGTTGTTGTTTGATTTGATTTATTTTTATGAACAATATCTATATTATTCCCTCTCATACTATCACTTTTTCTCTCATTATACCCCCCTCATGATCCTAATTTCATTTTTACACGCCATGTTCTATAAAATAAATTAAAAACTCTATATGGTAGTGGCAAAAGATATGACACAGAAATAGGTGACAACTGATATTTTTGGTATTTGATTGCACAGTTTAAATTATTTAATGAATTGTTGAGTAGTACTCGTGTTTCTATCCCTTGTCATGCTACCACGTTTTTGCTCATTACAATCCCTCCAAATGTCCCATGAACCCTATTCCACCCCGTGCTCACTTGGAAATTATTAAATAATTTATTATGGATTGATTTGCATGGGTCTTATGTCAATTATTGAGCCAAAATTTGTTTCATATAAACATAATGTCATGTATGGTAAGTTAAGGGCTAGTTACTAATGAATTGTTGCATACAATATGATTTTCTTCAGCAAAGGAAGTCATGGAAGAAACAATAGAGGAAGAGGTAATTGGAACAGAGGGCCTAAAAGGCCTAGATTCTCAATTCATTTTGATGTTGACCCCCAAGAGTTGAACCAAATTTTTCAATTTGGGTTCTTCAATTGGATTGGGCAAGGGATAGTTCAACCCCAACTAAAGAGACCTCCCTTCCAGCCTTAAAATATCCATGGTATTATTGTGCCTCCTCATGTATTCATGCAACGAGAAGTTCCTGAAAATGATGGATCGCAGGAGATTGTCAGTCCGAAAATATCTCACCATCGTGGCTGGCCCAACTTGTCATTACCCCATCCTCCACATGTAAATCCTAATTTTTAAATTGCCCCTGTGCATTCACCTATCCAGTCCTCTCATGCTAGCAAACAACTTAAAACTGATGTCCCCCATGTGCAAGACAAAGGAAAATTTGTTGTTTCCCCTTCATCTCCCTCAAATGACTCATCAAAATCAGTGTCCTCTCATATGCATTTGAAGGATGATTGTTCCCATGTTATTAGTGAGATTAAGCCTCAAGGTTCGAATCAACCAAAAATTACTTCTGGGAAGTCCAAAGGGGACATAAGTGATATAAGAAAGATTGTCTCTCAAAGTGGAAATTATGGATTTTAATTTATATGTTTATGATTGAGTTGTTGAAGACAATGGTCTGCAGAAAGTTTTGGACATCAAGCTATTTTTTTGGCATAATGTGGTTATTTACATGTTTTGGATATGATTTGAATTATTTATGATATTTAATATTCAAATTTTGTAAATATTTATGGGACCTACAAGGAGGCATGTGTTTAAATGATTCTCTAATTGTGTTTGTTTTTTTTAAAGAATAAAAGAAGGGAGTCACAAGGGGTCCCACATACTGAGTTATTATTAAATAAAGACCCTTAACTATTATTATTATTATTACTTCCCCTAAACTAAAATCAATTGAGTTTAATTAACTTAACTAAAGAAAGTAGTTGAACTACTTCAACTTATTTGGTATGCATAAAAGCCAAATGAGAAGGAAGAACAAGGGGAGAATAGAAGGAGAAAGCAATACTAAGGTTTGCTCTTTTGTTGTCATGATATAGTTTTAGTTTTCATTCATTCTTGAGTTCATTGAAGGCCTAATTCATTTTTTGACAGCAAAGTCCTATTGTAGACAACAAGGTTCAAATTTGAATCATATCATTCAAATGCTTGTTTCAGAGGTGTTGATCTATCTTTGATAGTCTGTGTATACTTGTATGTTTATGAATTAAGTTTCATAATTGATAAAGGATATTGTGCAGAGTCAAATTGGCAACATTCTGTGGCAAGTTGATCCAGATTATAAAGTTCAATTTTTACTTCTTGTCATAGTCATTTTGTATGGTTTTCATTGGGATTTCTAAATTAGACTTTGGTCCATGCCCTCACATGGATTTTTGTAAAGAGAAAGATACTTTTGATTTCTTGGAATGAAATAAAGCATATTGTTATTCTATCTCATCTGTGTGTATCTGTGACTTGGTTACTTTTTCTTTTGATCTCCACATTTGTTTTATGTAATCTATATATTTTCATAAAATTAGATAAAATTTTATGTTATTTTGCAACATTATTTTCATAAAAAAATTATCTTAAACACTTGTAATCAATATTTTTGGATTGTGAAAATATTTTTGAGGCTATAAAACATAGGGTGATATTCCTGATTATCTTGTCTTAGCCAAGCGAGATTCGAAAATGCTTGAGTAAGATAATTCATATATTTTCCTCAACAGAGACAATAGTGGAGGGGGGAGCCCCCCCACACCCCCAATAGGGGGATTCTGGGGCAACACCCCCAAAGCAAAACTTTGGGAAAAATTGCCTTGTAAAATATTGTAATTTCATATTCAATATGGATTGTTCATTATAAGGTCGCAGATCTGACGGTAGAAGTTATTTTAGGGTTTTTTTCCCTAAAAGGAAACCCTCTTTTATGATGGAATTGTATTGTGGCTATGTATTATCGCGAATATTGTATTATGAGAGAGAAGATTGTGAGAGAAAGAAGAGGAAGTTACAATGGGTGTGTTGTAGGTTGTATCCCTTCATTTTGCTAGATAATAATAAGGAAGGACCTGGAAATTTCTTTGGTAGACATAGACCACATTGGGTGAATCATGTATATTTGTTTCTCTATTGTATTGTGTATCTTTTGTGTTTTTTTCCGCATTTCTTTTATGTTATTGCTCCGTGATCTTGTTTTTCTAACAAAGGGAAAACCTAAGTATGATAAGATGAGTGAAGTTTTAGGGCTTAGCCCTTACATCATCAACAAGAAATAAGAGAAGGGAACTTATTCTTTAACTTCCATGGATGGGAGGAAGATGAAATTATCATTTTATGGGTCTATCCTTCGACCCTATGTTGATGTGACTTGATCTCCATGGGCCTCGGGCCCTAGGTAAGTAGGTAGGTCTTTTTGCTTTCTTTCATTTTCATTTTGTGTGTTCATCCTAGTGTAGTTGCAATGGCTTTCATATTTTTATTTACATGTTTCTTTATTTTTATTTATGCATAATTATTTTACTACATTTTCTTGAATCATATTCCAAGTTAGTTAGAAGTTTTTTGAAAAATGTGAAATTTTATTTTTAAGAGATAGTTGTTAATTTCAAAATTTTGAAGTTTTGGTTATATTTATAAAGGGGTGAGTGTGCCACCGTTAGATATTCCAACGTGTCTTGTTTAAGTGTATGTAGACAGAGATCTTACCAAGAGATGTTTAGGTTATCATGTACTCTACAGCAAGCACATGTCCCCATGTATGAGCTAGATGTTACCCCCCCAGGCTAGGGGTAACTAGGGAGATGATGTCATGAGTCCCGCAGGTTGAAGACATGGAGTGTCTAGAGCCAAATGAGAAAACAGAGCCCCTCCTCTCGCCGCACATCACCATTAATCGACAATAGCAGCATCCAGCACAACAGCTTGGCACATAGAGGATGAGAGGTCTTGCTTCATGAGGTAAAAAGTCTAGTCTCATGGTAAGTGTCATTTTAATAATTGAAGCATTTAAGCATGTTGCAAAGATTCCTTTATTGATTATAAAAATGTTTACGTGGAAATTGTACCTTTTTCCTCATTTCACCTTGGTGGTTGACATCATTTCCTAGTAAGTGGGTCACCCTCAGGAAAAGGGTTTCTACTGGGGAGGTCTCCTTGAATATTCATTGTACCATTTCCCATCCACATTTACCACATTCTGCGCTTCTTTCCCTCTCTTTCCTCATCTTTTTGGTTTTCAGGCTTATTGACCCTAAGAAGGGCTTGTACCTCATTTCATGGGAAGACGGGGTTAAAGCCCCAAAGGTGTTGTAGATGGAAAAAGATAAAAGCCATAAATTATCCTCTATATTCTCACCCTAAGGTCCTGAGAGAAATAAAATGTTTCTCCATAAAAAATCAAGGACCTTTAAAAAATAAAACATATAATTAATAAATGTCCCGCTTGTTGAGGGAATGCATGTGCGGTGTCTTTTACTTTCCTTCCGCATGAAACTCAATGTATTATTAGATCCAAGGGACATTGTGGTGCTCCTTACTTTCCATTGCACATAGCACTCAATGTTTTGGTTCATAATAAATTAATGGAAATAAAGGTCTGGGGAAAATGTTGCATTGCAAACGAGGATGCAGCACACCCTCTACAAAGGCACCCATAAATGAGGCAATATGAGCCCTTGAATGTCAAGAAACCCCATTCCCAAAAGTCACACCCCTATCCACCTCATACTCTTTGACATGACTTAGAGAGGGTCTTGTTGGGAAACACTCCTTGACTTGGGGATTGGTCTACCCAATAGGGCACCATGACAACCCTCCCATACTTAAATTTGGAAAGTTGTATAAGGTATTTGAGCATTTATTTAGTTTGAAAAGGGAGGATTTAATGCACATGTTTGAGTGGTTATTTTATTAAATATGTATTCCTTGGAATGATACATATGACTTGTGGACCCCTAGAGGGCATATGTGTTTGTCTTTGCAGGACCTTTCCAGGTGGAAAGCCATTCTAGGGAGGAACTATGTCATATTGACCTTCATGGGGGTCGAAAACCCCAAGGATGGACACCATACCCCACATGATGGGAAGACGACCCCAAAGCCACTATACACTTGAGATGATGGGAGCTTCCTTTGGAGGCACTTAGAAATCACTAGGTGATGACATCATATCCCCTTGCACTTGGACGTTGGCCTTTGAAGGCTCAAGACGTCACCTTCTAATCCTTGAATTCATGTGGAGGCTAGGGTTTTGATGGGATTGATGGTTCCAGAAGAGAGATGATGTGGTTTGAAGAAGGAATATGCATTACATGACATTCCAGAGAATGAGAGATGGACACATGGACTTTGGAGGCTCAACGACTTCCATCTAGAGGATCAATGTCTCACTTTTGAGGCCTAGTGTCACCCTTTAGGGCATGATGTCACCCTTTTAAGTGATTTACTTTTTGTAATTTTAATTTTTGTAAATTGTAAAGGAAAAGAAATGGGGTCGACCCCCTTTTCATTTGGTGTTGATTTTCTTATGTGGGAAAATTGGTTTTTGATGATCTCATATAAATAGAGGTCATCTCACTTTCATTTGATACACAACTCACTTGAGAATTACATAAAGTCTTGGATGAAATTTTTTCCCTACTTGTGCAATTCTCTCTCTCTTGTATTGGGTGAAAAATGGATGCTTTTACTTGTCTAATGGTGGAATAAGGCTATCGACTTCTCTTTCATGCTTCTTCTTAGCAATTGTGGTGGAATATCTTGATAAGTAAGGGTTTTTCATGCTATCTCTTGGATTAGGTAAGAAATTTTTGCAATTGTATGTGTTTCTTATTGATTTAATGGTTATTTTTTCAAACCCTTGGAGGAGCATAAATACATACACCCTCCATCAATTATCTCTCTTTTATTGGCATTGAAAAGGCTATTTAAAGGGTTTCTACAAGGAGTAAAAAGGATTGCACCCTTGTAGATTTACCTTGCTAAGGTTTGTTTACTCTATGGAGTAAAAAGGATTACACCCATAGAGGAGTAATAAACCCTAGCTCATAATCAAGATACTCCATAACCCAATAGATAAGGCACTAATATTTTTTGCAATGGATATTGAATATTGTGCATTGGTAAACGTGATTTCAAGGAGATTGAATATTGTGCATTGGTAAACGTGATTTCAAGGAGATTGAATATTGTGCATTGGTAAACGTGATTTCAAGGAGATTGAATTATTCAAGTTTGGAATTTAATTGTACATGATTTAAGTTATATGGTGCCCTAGGCATTTTTTTTTCCAAGTAATTAAGTTGTTTTAACAAGAATTAAACTACATCCATTAGGGTTGCAGCAAACTCACTCTTTTATCACTCTTTACTCACTTTTCTACCACTAAAATTCACTTGCAAGCTGTCATAATTGATCTACTTCTTCATGGCTATTGTTTGGGTAGATTTCTTATTGGTTTCAATGGCTAGAACGTTTTTTTGTAGAAAAAAATTTCTACAGACATAAGGCTGTTGTAAAATCTTGTTGATAACACTAAATAACAGCCCTCCTTTGTTGTCAAAGTCTTGGTTTAATTATTGGAAAATTGTCTACTTGTTGCTAGCTTTATTTTCCAACATCATACACTTGATTTTGATGGTTGAATTTGCATATGTCATAACTTATTTACTTCTGATATATATTTCCATACTATTGCAATTTTGGGACAGCAAGGTTTCATGTTGATTCCCCATTGGTTTTGAGGCTTTAATCATCATATATTGTCTTGTTTTGGGCAGTTCTAACATTGTTTTACAGGTACACAACCTTGGAAACAATTTACCAACTCTTAATACTTTCTCTCAAGTTTCATTTACATCCTTGAACTTGACCTACAGGGGCACTCTCCAATCTCTTTTCTTATCCCATCATAATCCCCCTAGGTTCACCCAAGAAGCCTCCCTTGTGTTGAACTTGTCCTTCACTAAAACGAGAGGGAAATATATTGAGGTGATAGTGATAGTTGTTCTCAATTGTGTCACACATTTGTGGCTTGGGATGAGATTTTCCCAAACTACAAATTGTGTGTTAATAGGAAGCACTAGCTCAAAAGGACCAACGACATGATGCAACAACGTAGGAGGCATTGAAGTATTCTCCATAATGACTAGAAGAATAATTATTCGAAGGAGTAGATAACTCATAATCATGGTATATCTCCTAAGGAAATATGATTTCCAACTATAATCCATTGATGCAAATAGGTGCCATGTTCAAAAGTGACAATAACTGACGGTTGCCACTTAAACCAAATAAATTTCAATACTCTTTCCCCCCTTTCTTTCTTTTTATTTCTTTTTATTTTTTTCTATCCTTTTCATGTTTTTATGAAATAAAAAAGAGATAAAAGTATAATACAATGGAGAAAACAAATGGCTCAATGGCATGCAATTACATTCTAGGAACATGGAACAAACCTATGCAAAACAAATGTTGGGTAAGTGATGTCCACTCATAATTGTTTTCTCTAGGGATAAACGTCACAAAACAGAGAAAAATCAATGCAAATGATGAAATATCAGTAGTGGATGTGATGGCCATAGGCAGGATCAAGTGAATGGCAATGTAGCTATATGCACCAAGACACAAGTAGAAATAAACACATCCAACTGTAAAGCAACAAAAATAATGGGAATACCTTTAGGACGTGACCAGAAAAAAACTAAGAGAGAAGAATGAGGTCACAAATTTTAAGTCATGGAAGAGCTAAATATGGACTCCTAGGTCTGCAGATAAATGCAACATCGACACCAAATTTCAATATAGGGATGCTAACTAGGGTGGTCCATGAAGGGTATTCATTATCGCACAAGTTATGACATGCATTAATGAGAAGGGATAATGTCGCAACCTGGAAGGGTCAAAATAAAGTGCTAATATCCGCAAAAGGGCAATTAATAATACAATATTAGGATGCAAGGAAAAACCCTTCACCATATGCCAGATCATAACACGTATCTCATTATTAAGTGACAATAGCCATAGAATGCACCAAAAAGGTCATCATCTAATCCTATAAAAAATTATCCATAAACACTATTCCACAAGTTAAATGTACTAGTAAAAATCTCATAAAAGAATATCAAAGTAAAATACAGAAATAATGAGAGGTTTTTAATTTAAAAAAGGAGTAAAAACAATTGTTGCAGACCTTAATTCAGTCAAAAATTGGTTTATTTATGGATAATAGGGCTCATTTTTACCATTTACCTTGTGAGAATATACCTCTTATGAAAAAACCTTTTTCCCTCAAAACTTCTAGAGTATATTGTAGGATATTACATCGAGAAAAATTGATTATGTCAGGACCAAGTAATCCCTCATCTTATGCTCTTCATTGATGTTACTTCCATTTTTATCTTAGCTTATTTTTTGGGGGGTGGCAAACCTCAGTAACTCCACCTCTGCATAGTCGCGGGTTCACCACCCAAAAGTCATGAAAATAACTCCCTATTCATGGTTTTTCCATGGGTAATCTACCTCTAATCACACTTGTTCCCAAGAACAAGCACGACCCTACCTAAAAGTGCCAAAAAAATCATTTTTTTCTCAAAAATTGACTTGCAAACTGACATTTCTCTTTTTCATGGATTGATTGAGTGGCAATAACGTGAGCAAGAGGTTGTAAATGTCACAGTGTTGCAATATCAATCCACCCCCAGTGCACTAAGAGACCGTGGAATCCTAAAATTCTTCCAAACCCAAAACATGATGTCAAAAAGTATGCTACTTCAAATATTAATCGAATTTTGTGATCTCGGCCAACAATTCTTCTGAGTTTCTCATGATATTTTAAACATTGATGTTGAGGATATTTACTTCATCACTTGACTATTTCGATGTGGGGATCTGATAGTTCTAAAGGGAGGTGAAGGAAATTCCACTGGTAACATGGATGATTGTATTTTTACTCACTACCATCCTAAGTCACATAAAAGCGGTAACCAATTACAAATCAAATACATACAACAATTTCCCCATTGCACGATTCTCTTCATGATCACTAAGGTAGTTGTCTCTACATCACCCCACTTTTCTTCTCAGGATCATGTACATTATTCTTTAGAGTGTCTAAACCCAACAATGTATGATTGGTGTACTAGTTTGCTAGTCAAGTTAAGATATCAACTAACACATTACAATATCAGATGGCAAAAATAATTTGGCTATGGTTCAATATTAGTTTCTTTATTCTTTGAGAGGGTTCCCTAGATGTTTCCCCATGTATATACACCATTTTCAATGATACAAGTGGACATCGTTGGCCACCCACCTATTCCTTTGGATCAAAACACAGTTTCCATCTTGGTAGTTTTTCTACGGTTTTTTCGGGTCCTAAACTTTTGGGGTCATTTTGAGGCCCTAAACGATGCTTTTTTGGACCAGAAATGCCCAATAGAATTCGAGGGAATGCATAGGGTCATTTGGAATGTGTACTCCTCAGATATACCTTTTCCACGAGCTACCAAGTGTCCCAAATGGAGATCGTATGCAAAAGCAACGTTCCCAATAAGTTGACGTATCAACTAACCACATCGAGGCCCACAAACCTTTTGGAATTTCATCTTCTGGGGTTAGGGTTTTGGATGTTTAGGGTTTTCTCATTGATGTTTTATATTAAAAGTCCTTTTTATCCTCATTGTAATGATCTTCTTATGAATGCGCATAGCCATAAAATCTATTCTCAGAGATAAGCTACCCCCATTCTAGCAAGTTCATTTCACTCTACATTTTTATAGTTCCTACATATTTCATTCATTAATAGAATTGAGTATTATTGTATCTTTGTGTTTATGTCATATTTATGTGTTTTGTTTCGTCCCCTCATAAATTTGTATCAGTGGTATCAGAGCGTTCTGCTCTTTATCTGTTTCTCAGTGCATGTCTCCAACAAGGTCAGGTATAAGGAGTTGGGACTCGAACTACTTAAGCCTCTAAAATATCATCATCGTTGACCCCAATAGCCTCCCATGGAAGAAGAAAAGAGAGATGAGGGAGCAGGAGATCATATTTATTTGTTACTCGAGGAATCCCTCACACCACAGAGGGACAAAATGATAGAAAAAATTCCCATATCCTTCGACGGTTTTCGATAATAAGAGAAGTGTCTTTGTCAAGCAGCGACTTTGGAGGTGCTTCCCCTTTCAAGGTACAAGTTAATTTTGATATTCTCATATTTGAAGGTCAAATAGATGTAGATGCTTTGGATAAATGGTTAAATCTACTAGAAGGTTATTTCTTTGTCCACAATTTATCCAGTAGGGAAAAGATCACCTTTTTTCTCCTTAAGGTTGTCCCCCATGTCAAAAATTGGTGGTAGACTTACTAGGAGGAAAATTGCACAAAGGAGTCTATAATGTTTGAGGTTGAACCCACTTGGGACTCTTTTATGGATGTCATTAAGGATAAAT
>JASDQU010307171.1:61362-86547 GCA_032191745.1 Picea mariana
GGGGTTCTACATAGGTACATCCAAACATAAATGGATTTTCTGGACATCTCATCACTGAGATCCGCTTATCAATATGTTGTCAAAATCAAGAAAAAAATTAAGCAAAGGAATAAGCGGTAGTTTGGATCGGTGAATGCTTCATATCATAAGAAGGAAAAAGGAAACCATGGCCTATAGAAAAAATGATAAAACATGGATATCCTCATGACAACCAACCTAAGATGCAAGCAAACAAGGGTAATGGGAAGATGAAGAAAGAAACTGGGAAGTGGTGCAAGTTCCACATAATCCCCTGACACAAAAATTATGAATGTCACTCGAAGCAGTCATCAATGGCCAAGTTGAAAGCCTCAGATTTAGATCCAATGTCCAACTCTGATTCATATCCAGACAAGGGGAATTGGATCATTGATGTAGAACCCAGTGCCACAGTCACTATCACCAAGGTCCATCCAAACAAACTGTAAGAGTAGGAGGAAGGTGAGCACCTTTTTCACTCACAAATATGGTTGAAGGGTGCTCCACTGCATTTCATTGTTGATAATGGAAGCCAAAAGAACCTAATCTCAGCAGAGATCATCAAGTGGTTGGATCTTCTAACAACACCACATCCATATCCATACAACATAGGGTGTCTCAACCAAGGATGATATCTTCACCTCAACCAACAATGTTGCTTTCCATATGGCATCAAGCCCTTCAAGGATGAGGTATTTTTTGATGTTTCCCCACTTGAAGTTTGTGATTTTATTTCATGTCAGCTATATATGTGGAAATTTCATGTTGGATATGAATCTAGACCTCATAGTGTCATTTTTACTTTACAGAGACAATTGTACAGGATATCAGAGGTATCTCCACCTACTGCAATTTCTTTGGTCTCAGCTAAGTAGTGCAAGAAGTTCATCTCCCAAAATAAATAAAAAATTGTCCTCTTCATGATTCACTCTCAAGGTGAATGGAAGGTCATGGCCACATCTATGGCCTCGGCATAGGTCTTCTCTACGTAGCAGAATCAAGTGGAAAAATTCATGGAAGAATATTGATACATATTCACCTTGCCTACAAGGTCGCCTCTACACTATCATATCAAGCATTCAATCGATCTTAACCCTGGCATGCATTTACCTAATGGGCCGATATATTGATGTTTTCTCCTAGAAATCAGGAAATCAAACACCAAATTCAAGAGTTGCTCCAAAAAGGGCACATTCAACCAAGCTCCTCACCCTGTGGAATCCCATGTTATAAATATTGTTGTCATTGATGTCAAAGACAGGGGGAGACTATTGTTTTTAAATTCATGCTTACAATCATGAATTTAAAACAAAACAAATGAAAATGCAAATGAATAAAACTCAATAAGGTAAGATTAACCCAATCATCACTTCGAAACTCAGAAACATTAGCATTTACAAATGAAAGGTGATGGCAGCTACAGAAAGATATAATCTCTTTGTGGGGACTTTGATTGTGATAAGAATCGAAAATTATTGGTGGCTGCCAACAACTCTGTGCATTGTGATTTGAGTTTATAAGTGATTATTGTTTCTCATATAATGAATGGTTAATGAATGGTTAAATAAAGTAAAAATTGTATGTTCATGTTCAGATTGGTCAATATCCAAACAACAATCTCACGAGGATAAAATATCCCCCCTACATTTTTATAGAGGTGGTACTCCTCTATTATATTCTGAAAGATATAGCTTGGTGTTCTTAGATTGGGTTGTCAAATGGGAGAATGCTAGACAACAAACCCCAAGTCTTTATTGTTTTAGTTTATATATGAAATGGTTCTTGATAACTAGATTTCTTATTGAATGGACCAAGTAGTTTATTAACCATAAAAATATCAATAAATGATTCAAAATTAGAATAAATATGTGTTCAACTTCATTATTACAACCCTCTGAAATGCATGTAAACAGAATATGCAAACATATCTTCTCACAAGAAAAAGAGTGAAATGATCTCGATCACATCATAGAACTTTAAAAGATTATTGCATTCAAAATATAAGTGAATATGATAGTTACACTTGAAAAATACCGTGCTCATGAACTCAGAGTTTGAGAAATCATTGAAATTACACCCCGAAGTTGTTCTCTGTGGAGTTTCATAAAAGATATTCAACAATACAAAGAATTCTAGTAAACCAATTGATTAATTCTTAGAAATGAAGTTTCCAAACACAAGGAATAAATCTCCATGAATCATTTAGACAATATTGGCTTACATTTATCAGTCATATAGATGGTTGTAAAATAATTATATGATATATTAAGCAGAGGTCTTGAAGAATATAAGAAAAACACTAAAAAACTCATCCTTGTGCTCAGTTCAGAAATACAAGCATAAATCCTTGAGAAAGATAGTGTGAAGAAGAAGAAGCAAGAAAAATGGAGAGCGTATTGATGGTTGAACCTTTTCTATTATGATCTTCTAACTTCCAACCTCTTGATGGTACTTTCTCTTGCCTTTTTAAAATCTTCTCCCAATGTTTTCTTGAATTAGTGTGGGTTTCTTGTTCTTCTAGAGGTTTCGACATGCTTCTTCTTGGAATTAGTGTTTGATTAAATTTACATTAATATATTTATGTCATCAAAGTTTGTGCCTCCAAATGGGACCCATTTCTTCTTTAATAAAATTCATTTAATAAACTTTTATTTCCAAATTTTCAAGTTGACCCCCCTTAAAACAAAAGTGAACTGTGTTTTAATTTTTTGATCATGATATTTGACCTATGATCCATGGAAAACATTATAAAATTAATATTCATAATTCCATCTTTCCAATGAGTCCTCCTGAGTGAAATTTGGAGTTCTGGATCTCAAGTTATAACCTCAGGAAGTCGAGGTTCCAAACAAATTTACCAGCAAACCATAAAATAGAGTTGACTGTTATTTTAATTTCTTGGAAAATTATGGAAAAATTATGCCCTTAAATCTTATTCCATTGTCTTCCTCGTTGAATTACCTTTCCAACGAGGTATGGTTTTCCCAAAACGGATACACGGATCTTGAGTTATGAGCTTCAAGAGATCGTTGCTCAGCAATTGTTCATCAAATTCGTGGATCAATCATGGCCCTTCATTTTATTCTGCCTCTTTTAATCGCACATGCATTGTGGTAGTTGAAATCTTGGTGTTTATAATGAAACATATTCCATACTCTTCATGTGGAACAAAGGATATTATGGAGGTAGAGCCTTAGTAAAATTCATGACTTAATAAAAATTTTGATGGCTCACTTGCCCAATCATCACCCAGTCAACATCCATGTCATCACCCAGTCATAATCCATGTCATTTCCCAATATCACTACAATAGGTTTCCATAGGATTCCATGTGTCTCAATATAATAGGTTTCCACGTGTCATAATGGGATAGGGTGGATAAGATGCCATGTGTTTCAATGTGATAAGTGGAATGAAATTTAGGAAAAAGGTTAAGTATGGAAGAGTGTGGGAAATAGACGAGAGGAGAGGGGAAAGTATGGCAGGCTAGTGGAGTGTCATGGCGTGGTGAGGGGATTGGATGTGGAGTGATAAGTGGTGTCATGGCATCATGGGTTCGCAGGTGTGAAAGGTATGGTGGAGAGGTAGTGTAGCATTCCGCGGAGCACGATAGATTTCAAGAAATGACTAAGTAAAAGAATGGATTGATCGAACAGGTGTAGGGGTGGAGTGGTAAGAGTATCGAGAATCACTGTGGAGCATGGTAATACTTCTCAAGAATCATTGTGGAGCACAATAAGAAGAATAATCGTGGAGCATGGTAAGACTTAGTAAGAAATAGTTGTAAAAAATTCTAAGTATGGGTGCATAATGAGGGTGGTGGAACACGAGGGTGTAATTTCGAGGCCGTGGAAGTTTGAACTAAATATAAGAGGTATCGTGAACCCGCGACATTCTAAAATTTTCTAAGTATGGAAAAGGGATATAGATATTAGATTAGAAGAGACAATAATTTTTAAGTATTAAAAGATAAGTGAAAGGAATATGAGACTAAGTATGAGAAAAACCTATGAGAGAAATGAGAAAACCTATGAGAGAAATGAGAAAAATGACTAACAGAAAATGAGAGAAATGAAAAAAATGACTAACGGAAAATGAGAGAAATGAGAAAAATGGCTAAGTGTGGAATATGGATTATGGAGGGATAAGAAAGGAAAATGGTTAAATGTGGAGATGGATGGAGAATAATCAGACAATGAGTTGTCTGAGGAATGTGAAAGTGGAGAGGAAAAAGGGGCATAACACTTAGAAAAAATATTCTTGCAATTCTTCAAAGGAACAATTCTTCTTGCATGAGTATCTCATGCATACGGACTCAGATTTTGATTCTATAAAATGTGTGATGAATCTGAGACTGAGGGATACACCATGAAATGATGATAATTAAAATTTTCCTTCTTATGATATCAAAAAAATTCCCTTTATTCCAAAGAAAGGAAAATCGAGTTGACCAAATTTTCAATCAACAACTGGCTCCAACCACAAGACAATGACCCCCTGTGAGTTGCTAAGAACACCAGAATTTGAACAACTTCCTTCTCCATTGGAATATGGAGTCATATTCAAAATGAATTCTTGTAATTTTTTGTCCATTGGACCATGGAATCATTATCTCCATCTAGAAACTACTTTATTATGCAAAACTTTGTCTGAAGAAAAAAACTATGTACAAAGAAGATCTACCTACCCTAACCTACTTGGAAGAAAGGGACACCTTTTCAAGTGTAGGTAGATTTTCAATGGAGACATTCAAGAATCCAATTGATATATGGAATGATCTCTTGAATTGGGCAACACATCAGGGCTACTACCAAAGAGTCAAGAGCATGCCCAAAGTCTATTGAAATAAAACTAAGTTAGATGTTCCCAAAATTTGATTGCATTGTTTGGTCAATAATTCTTTGGAACCATGATTTAATGAAATCAATTCTTGGTTTCTCAAGAATGTTTTTGTCTTTGGTTGGATGAGGAGTTTCCAATTTGAAAATACTTTCATCTTTCTCCTCGTCCCCATCCAATATTTTTGATTCACTGGCAATGTCCTGAAATCATTATTTCTTCATGCAATGGAAATCTTGCCCATCATTGTTCTTAATATTAATTCATTCTACCAATTCTTCTTGTGACTTTTCATCATCTTGATGCGGCCCTTGCAATTTGTTGCAACATTTTTCACATGTTGGATGAAATCTTGTTGTGCATTTGGTGGAGACTCATCAATTTCATTTTCAAACTTTCTCCTTGAAATATCCTCATATGGAGTATATGAGAAATTGAAATCTTGCACTTGCAAATTGGAATTCTTATTTTTAGTTTCAGAAGTATGTCTTGATTTATAAAATTCTTCCAATATTTGGTTAGGTTTTTCTTCCAAATCACTCTCTTCATTGTCTTATGTCCATATGGGAGAGGGTGGGTGGGAATTGTTATAACATAGGTAGTAGGTTGGGAAAATATCGTCCCAAACACAAACGCAAGTGTTACAACTAGGGAATCCTACACCCAATGACACCTCGATGTAGGTACCGCATTTCAAGGGTGACTAGGTCACTCTAAGGGGGCGATCCTGGTGACCCTAAGGGGAATGAGATGGAAAGTGTATGGAGAAGTCCCATGGAAGGTCAAGTGATGGAATAAATAATTGGTTGAAAAAGGTAAGTGAATAGAGGGAATTGGATACCAAGTAAATAGATCGGTGTCGGTGCTCTTTTACCCACCCGAGACACAAGAAAAGACACTTTTCCAGCCAAGTATAGAAATGGATCAGCAATTTAAACTTGTTGTCCCTAAAATAAAGTAGCATACAAGTTATTAAATCATCAATAAATGTCACACTAAAGATAATTTAAGATGTTATATTGACTAGCTAGTTGGTAGGTGAGTTAGAATGGCAAATAGCTCGGTTTATGCTAGGGATTGATAATGGTTTAGGGTTGTCACGAGTCTAAATTTTCTGCATAAAATTGTAGACCTATGGTTGTAGGTATCTAGGGAAATTATCAGAAAATTTAATGGTTGGATGTTAGTTCTAGGTGGCCCAAAAAGTGCGCCCCATCTAGGAGACTTAGTGGCTAAATTTTGGAGGAAAGTTAGTGGCTGGTTAGTGAGATATTAGCACCTAGGGTTTGTAACTTTCTACAGCCTTATGGATGTAGAAAACAAGTTAGTACAGCAATTTGATTTGTCAGTAAAAGAAGACTCCCTAGGGAGGTAAGACTCCTCAAACAATTAAGGAAACTTTTCAAAAGAGATAGACTTATAATTTGCAAAAATCACGATTCCCAAGGCAACAATTTTAGATCTCCAATGCAATGAACAAACGAATAGTGCCTTTAAATATTGGGTTAATGGAGTCAAGTAAATGAACTAGAAATGCTACCTCCTTGGGGGTGTAAACCCTCTTACTCCCCAAGGCAATTATCTCTATTTAGGGTTTGAAAATGAGGGGTGTAAATCCTATTACTTCCTCAAACAAAACCATTGCAACATCAAGAAAACTTCAAGCAGTAAATGATGAATAATAGAATGGGGGTGTAAATTCTCTTACTTCCCACTTAGCTCCTAGCAGAATAATCCTTGACTTGAAACAAATGATAACATAAGATTAAAAACCATACCAAATCAAGAAGATTCTAAGATAATCCACCATAAAATCTAGAAACCATTCATCCAAGGCTAGCACCTTACTCCTCCATCAACCATTCACCAAAGATAGCCATAAACAAGTTCATAAGAGACAAATATGCCAAGTGTAGCAAAAATTTCAGATCAATTCCTCTCACAATGGAGAGTTATGTTCTCTCAAAATCAGATCTTAGGATCTCTATTTATACAAAATGTAGCTAACATAGTTTGTCCACATAGTATTAGGGAAAACACAAGATTAGGGGTCAAAAACCTTAATCTTTCCCCTTTTACAAAATAATATTAAACAATTCATCTAAAATTTCACTTTTGCACAAATAAAACCCTAATTTCACATGGATGTCACCCCTTTAGGGGATGTTTTGTCACTTGGGACAAGTCGTTGGTGTTGGAGAAGCAATGGTAAACCTCCAAAGGCCACATTTCAAGCATCTATGCAATATCCTCATGGTCAAGACCGCATCCTCCTAAAAACATCCATGTGTCAATGAGTGGTAACACCACCACCAAACCCTAGCCCCCAAATATGACGACATGCCCTAGGAGGTGACATTTTTCCTCTCCTAGGAAAATCGTTTGGAAATTGAAGCATGGGCTAGGTCCATCCAGATGTCCTCTAGGACTCCAAAGGCATCTCTCTCTCATCGGACATGCAGGCCTATGTTATCCATCATGTGGGTTGCTTTCCCCCATGGAATCCCAAGTTGGGCTTGTTCTTCCAAAACTGACCACCAACATGTACCTACAAGACAAATGGATACGCCCTCCAAGGATCTCAAGTCAAAGCATCATGATGAGTGAATCAAGTCAATAAAAGAGCCATGAAAGCATGTATACTAGGACTACATCATACAAACATGTTCTTAATAAACTAGACATTTTTCCAAGTTTGGTTGTGGGAGGGTTGGCATGGTACTCTTTTTCAATGGATCAAAACCCCTAAGTCTAGGGGAAACCCCATATGAGTCATGTTAATGAAGTGGAATGGATGGGGGAAGTACTCAATGGGAATGGGGTTCATGATATGCAAGGGTCCATAATATCTCATTTATGGGTGCCTTTGTGGAGGGTGTGTTGCACCTTCATCCATAATGCATTAATTCCAAGCCCATCAATTGCATTTTATCTTTATTTCTTTGTATTTTATTTCAATGTAGCATAGGGTGTGTTGGAGGCCACTTTCCTGGCATGGTGACCAAGTAACGACAGTGTCACCCACAAGTACTTTCACATAAATGAGAAGGATAGCCCATGATGAGACCGCATGTCCCTTATCCATGAAACTAAGAGACATTACCCTGGTGTGGTGGTCATATATAGTAATTTCATACCATTAGATACCCATGGACGTGATAGGTTGGCTCATGATGAGACCCCCTATCCTCAACTAATCCTTTAAGCATTTTTTTATTTATTCTTTTCATGGGGTCATTAATTTCTTGTGGATAATATTTTCACTGCTTTCTCAAGATCCCTTGGGAGAAGCATCTGGAAGGTTTATTTCATTAGGATTTTACCTTTTTCCAGCTAACTCCCCTCTGGGCCTTCAACCCCTTCTTCCCATGAAATGAGGAATGGTCCCTTCTAGGGTCAGTCTACCCCAAAATCCAAAGAGATGATGTTATGAGGGGAAAGAAGGATGGAAAATGGTAAGTATGGTCGGGAATGGCACAATGACTCATCAAAGGAAGCTCCCATAAACACCCCATCCTAATGGTGACCATCTAATTTAGTGCCCAAGTCAACCACCATCATTTAAACAAGGCAAAGGCATAGTTTCCAAAGAAAATATCTCATAATAAAAAATAACCTATGATACACAAGCTTGAATGCGTAAAATATTAAAATGATACCCACCATCATACCTGACTTGTACTGCATGGAGCAAGACCCAAGTGACTTGTTGTGGCAAGCTAGTGTGGATGATGACCAAGTGTTGGGTCACTATGGTGGCCTTGCGGGTATCTACTTGTGCAAAAGGATACAGCTGGTCATGTGGTCTCTCAAAACTCCATATATGCAACCTAAGGGCCTCGAGACATAATCTCCTTAATTATCCACAAAATGGGGATAACATGAAGCAAAATTGAAAATAATTGGGATGAACTTTTCAGCAAATGAAGTTTCCAATACATCCCAACTAGTAATGGTCCTAGGCGGTAGTGAAAAGAACCATTCACGAGCATCCCATGTAGATTTTGTGCAAATAATTGACATGTAACATTATCTTCAGTGAGATTGAAAGCATCACATGTACTTTTGAATTTAAACAAATGTTTCTCTAGATCCTCCGATTATTCCCGAAGAATGTGGAAATTGTTTCAATAGGAATGTCTAGAATTTGAAAATCTACTTCTCACAGATTTAAAAGGATTATATGCAGTCGCCTCCTTCTTTGGGTGCCTCTTCCTTTTTCTAAATCTTGTAAATCCATTGATGGGCTTGGTGAAGAAGGAAAAGGAGCATCATGACATGAACGAGTTTCTTTGGTGGAGCCACCATGAGGATTTTCTTGAGATTCTTTAATATTTACAATGGAGTTGTCAGGGCATTTAAGAGTTATTTCAATGGAATCACCAGAGAGTTCATCTTCCCGAATATTTGATGGTTCTTAGTTCTTAAAATATTATGATATCTGACTTATGCTCAAAGATTCAAGAACATTATATTTGAGGTAGCTATCTTCTGGAATCTTCTTTTCAAAACTTTGAACCATGGAGACCCTAGTCCCTCAATCAAATATGAAACAAAGCCTTAGATATCTTGAAAATAAATGGTTCCCCAGTATGGCCACCAAAAATGTTGATGTTTAGATTGGTCAATATCCAAACATAAACTCACAAGGATAAAATATCCCCTTGCATTTTTATATAGGTGGTATTCCTCTGTTATATTCTGAAAGATATGGATTACTGTTCTTGTATTGGGCTGTCAAATGGGAGAATGCTAGACATCAAATCCCAAGTCTTTATTTCTTTATTTGATATATGAAATGGTTCTTGATAACCATATTTCTTCTTTAATGGACCAAGCAGCTTCTTAACCATAAAAATATGAAGAAAGGCTTCAATATCAGAATAAATATATGTTCAGATTCATTATTACAACCCTATGAAACACATGCAAACATAAGATGCAACCATATCTTCTCACAATAAAAAGAGTGAAATGATCTTGATTACTTCAGAGAAATTTAAAAGAGCATTTCATTCAAAACATAAGCAAATTTTAGGTACACTTAAAAAAATCTCATGCTCATAAACTCATAGTTTGATAAATCATTGAAATTACACCCCAAAGTAGCTCTTTATGGAGTTTCTTAAAATATATTCAACAATACAAAGCATTTCAGTAAACCAATTACTAATGCTCAGAAATGAAGCTTGTCAAACACAATGACTAAATCTCCATGAATCATTTAGACAATTCTAGCTTACATTTATAAGTCATATAGATGGTTGTAAAATACCCCTATGATCTATTAAGCAAAAGCTTGGAAGAATACAAGAAAAAACACTCAAACTTATGCTCAGTTCAAAAATACAAGCATCAATCCTTGAGAAATATAGTGTAGAAGAAGAATAAGAAATAAAAATGGAGATATTTGTTTGTTTATTAAAGACCTAGTTGCATACTAATGGTTGAACCTTTTCTATTGTGATGTTCTTACTGCCAACCTCTTGATGGTACTTTCTCTTGTCTTTTTTAAATCTTCTCCCAATGTTTTCTTGAATTAGTTAGGGTTTCTTGTTCTTCTAGAAGTTTCCAAATTCTTCTTCTTGAAATTAATGCTTGATCAAATGCCCATTAATAAATTTAGGTCACTGAAATTTGTGCCTCCAAATGGGACCCATTTCTTCTTTAATAAAAGTCATTTAATAAACTTTTGTTTTCAAATTTTAAAGTTAACTCCCCTTTAAAAAAAAGTGGAATGTATTTTAATTTTTTGATCGTGATATTTGACCTTTGAGCCATGGAAAACATTCTATAATTTATATTCATCATTCCAAGTTTCCAACTAGTCCTCCTGGGTGAAATTTGGAGTTCTGGATCTCAAGTTATAACCTCGGGAAGTCAAGGTTCCGAACAAATTTACTAGCAAACCAAGAAAATAGAGCTGATTGTTCTTTTAATTTCTTGGAAAATTATGACCAAATTCAGCCCTTAAATAATGTTATATTGTCTTCCTCATCAAATTATCTTTCCAATGAGGTATGGTTTTCCAAAAGCAGATACTCGGATCTTGAGTTATGAGCTTCAGGAGATCATTGCTCAGCAGTCATTCATCAAATTCATGGATCAATATTGGCCCTTCATTTTATTCAACCTCTTTTAATCCCACATCTATTGTGGTAGTTGAAATTATGGTTTTTATAATGAAAAACATTCCATACTCTTCATTTGGAACAAAGAATATTATGGAGGTCGAGCCTTAGGAAAATTCATGACTTAAAAAATAAATTAATGGTTTGCTTTCCTAGTCATCGCCCAGCCAGCATCCATTTAATCGCCCAGTTAGCATCCATGTCATCACCCAGTCTCACTGTGATAGGTTTCCATAGGCTACCATGTGTCTCAATATAATAGGTTTACATGTCTCATAATTTGATAGGGTGGATAATATTCCATGTGTTTCAATGTGATAAGTGGAATGAAACTTAGGAAAAAGGTTAAGTATGGAAGAGTGTGGGAGATGGAAGAGAGGAGAGGGGGAAGTATGGTGGGTCAGTCGAGTTTTGCAGCGCAGTGAGGGGATCAAATGTGGAGTGATGATGGGTGTCACGGATTCGTGGGTGTGAAAGGTATGATTCGTGGGTGTGAAAGGTATGGCGGAGAGGAAGCATAACATCCCACGGAGCACAATGGATTTCAATAAATGACTAAGTAAAAGAATGGATCAGTTGGAAAGGTGTAGGGGGTGGAGTGGTAAGAGTCTCAACAATCACCATGGAGTGTGGTAATACTTCTAAAGAATCAATCAATGCACAGTTCAACAAGAAGAATCACTGTGGAGGGCAATAATACTTAGTAAGAAATAGTTGTAAAAAATTCTAAGTATGGGTGCATAATGAGGGCGAATGAATGTGAGGGTGTAATTAGAGGTCGCAGAAGTTTGAACTTAATGTAAGAGGAATCATGAACCCGTGAAATTATAAAATTTTCCAAGTATGGAAAATGGATATAGAGAGTAGAGTGGAAGAGAGAATAATGGTTACGTATGAGAAGAGAAGTGAAAGGAACATGAGACTAAGTATGAGAAAAACGTGTTAGAGAAGTGAGAGAAATGATTAAAGGGAATTGAGAGAAATGATAAAAATAGCTAAGTGTGAAATATGAAGTATGGAGGGATAAGAGAGGAAAATGGTTAAGTGTGGAGATGGATGGAGAATAATGAGACAATGAGATGCGTGAGGAATTGGAAAATGGAGAGGAAAAAGGGGAATAACACTTAGAAAAATTATTCTTGTAATTCTTCGAAGGAAAAATTCTTCTTGCATGAGTGTCTCGAGCATACAGGCTAATATTTTGATTTTGTAAATGTGTGATGAAGCTAAGACTGAGGGATATTCCATGAACTAATGATAATTCAAAATTTCCTTCTTCTGATATAAAAAAAAAAATAGTTATTCCATAGAGCAGAAAATCAAGTTGGCCAAATGTTTCATCAATAGTATCTTATACTGATTCACTCCCCCCCCCCCTTCAATATAAACATAAGTTCAATATCTCAATCATGCTTGTGTAGAATAAATACGAGACTTGGTGACTCTATATTGATCACAGATCTCTTAACAATATCACAGTCAGGAACCAATACCCAATTCCCTGAATTGATGACCTTGTCGACCAACTCGAGGGAGACAACTAATTTAGTAAGATTGATCTAAAGTTTGGATACCACCAAGTCCCAATAGAATCAACTGATGTATGGAAGACTGCTTTCAAGTCTAAAGAAGGTCTTTTTGAGTGGCTAGTCATTCCCTTTGTCTTGACAAATGCCCCAACGACTTTCATGAGGTTGATGGATGACATCTTGTGACCTTTCACCAATTCCTATGTGGTTGTATATCTAGATGGCATCCTCAACTTCAGAAAGAGTTGGTAAGAACACTTACAACACATTTAGTAGGTCTTACACACCCTATGGAAACACAAGCTATATGCTAAATTAGACAAATGCTCCTTCGGCATGAACACGGTCCAATATCTCAGATACATTGTATATGAGCACAGTCTACATATGGATCCAGCCAAGATCCAAGTCATTTGTGACTAGCCATCCTTGACAACATTAACCAAGATTCATAACTTCTTGTGCCCTGCCAACTTCTATCGTATATTCATTTTGCGGTTCTCTCATATTTCATGGCCCCTCAGCCAGGTGACCAAGAGTCGTTGCAAAGCCCAATTTTTTTTGTCCAAACCACAATGGAAAGCAATCTTATGATATGAAACATCATATATGCTCAACCCCGGTGCTCGCCTTACTCGATCTGCAATAACCTTTCGAGAATGAGATAGATGCTTCAAACCTCATTGTTGATGCATTCTCACTCAAAACATTCATCCAATGGCCTATCACAGTGAGACACTCTTAGATGTCATTTGTAAGCACCCCACCAATGAAAAAGAGATGTATTCCATTATATAGGCATGTCGCCAATGGAAGAATTACATTCTAGGGAAGGATAAATCCATCCATATGTATCACAAGCCTCTACAATTCATGAAGACATAAGGAAAATTACATAATTACCACCATCATAAGTGGTCCACTACTTGCAATAGGTTCACCTCAACATTAAATATAAGAAAGGGACCACTAATCGCATCGTCGACTACCTCAGTCGACCTCCAGTTGCAGCACTAACCACAATTCTTGACTCTTATGATCATGAGACCTCAAAGTGGTCCCAACTCTATGACAACGATCCTCACTTCGGTACGACATACTAGATGTTGGAAAATGGCACGGATGTTGCCAACTTTCATCTTTAGGATGGAATGTTATGCCATCTAGGTCATCTCTGTGTTCCTTCAAGAGAGTGTGCAAAGCTGATTTGGGAAGCCCACTATAGTCATGTGGTAGGAAACTTTGGCATGGAAAATACAGTGGGAGTACTAAAGAAGTATTTCTATTGGTCGAATCTTCGAAAGGATGTCAGTAAGTATATCATATCCTACACTTCTTTCTCCATTGCCAAGATAGAAATTAAAAAAAAAGGACTATACACCCCTCTGCCTACTATCAATAGGCCTTGGGAATCTATCTCAATGGACTACATGTCAGGTCACACCTCAACCAAGCATGGAAATGACTGTGTATTTTTGGTTGTTGATCAATTCTCTAAGATAGTCATTCTGACATCTTGCAAGAAGAGTATCAAAGTCGAGGTCACTGCCAAGATCTTCTTCAAGTGAGTGTGGGTACACTTTGGACTACCACAGACCATCATATCATATCGGGACAATAGGTTCTTGAGTACATTTTGGTTTATCCTTTGGTCACTGTTGGACACCAAGCTCACCAAATCCATTGCCTTCCACCCCCAAACTAATGGATAGATAGAGGTCATCAATAGGATTATCATGCATATATTGTGCATGTACAATTCCAAGCATCCATGCACATGGGATGAGAGCCTTCCTTATGTTCAACAAAGCTAAAACAAATCCCTCCATAGCTCAGCCAACCACAACCCTTTTCAAGTGGGCCTAGGATTTTAGCCACTGGGCCCCATTGATATAACATTTCTACTTGCATACACACATGAAGAATATTCTCATGCTCAATATGAGGCCGAAAAAACCACAAAATTAATTAAATGGATCCATCACATACACCAATAGGTCCATGATATTTTATATAAATCCAATTCTAAGTACAATCAGTGTCGTGATCAACACCGAGTTCAACACAAGTTTCAGGTGGGAGACAAGGTTTGGTTGCATTTGTAGAAAGAACACCTTACAAGACCACATTAGAAATTGTGTCCACTTCACTATGGTCTTTACACCACCACCAAGGCTATGGGAGACAATGATTTTGATTTAAGTATTCCCCCCTTCCTTGGCTTGCACCCAGTATTCAATGTGGAGCTCCTTTGGCCATATTTTCCACCACTATTGGACACATCAGAAGTGGTAGAGTAGCTGAAAACTATAGAGGTCAACCCTAACTGTATGGAATATGAACCCATTGATTGGATCATGGACATACAAGTTAAGGGAACTCACCAACATAAGATCCAACTCTATCAGGTTGTCAAAGCAGGGCAACCACTGCACCAAGGCAAGTGTCTAACTAAGAATCAAGTTCAACAAAAGTTTCCCCATTTGATGGAAGAACTCAACGCAATGGATACTATTTCTTCCTAATGGGGGAGTACCGATACAGGTGGATATCGATGGCCATCCACTTTTTCCACTGCCTCAAAGTATAGTTTCGATCTTGGCAGATTTTCTACAGTTGTTTTGGGTCCTAAACTTTCGGGATCATTTTGAGGCCCTAAACGACGTTTTTTGGCCCAAAGGTGCCTAAAATATATTTATAGTAATGTATTAGGTCATTTGTAATGTGTACTCCTTTTCTATACCTTTCCAACGGGCTACCAAGTGCCCCAAATGAAGATCGTATGAAAAAGTAATGCCCCCAAGAAGTTGGTGTATCAACTAACCACATCAGGGCCCACAAACCTTTTCATGTTTCATCTTCTAGGGTTATGGTTTTGGATGTTTAGATTTTTATCATTGATGTTTTATGTTAAAATTCCTTTTTGTTCTCATTGTAATTATCTTCTTGTGAATGCGTGTAACTGTCACATCTCTTCTCAGAGATAAGCTACCACCATTCTAGTGAGTTGATTTCAATTTGTATTTTTACAGTTCTTGCATATTTTGTTCATTAATAGAAACTAAGTATTATTTTATCTTTGTGTTTCTATCATATTTCTATGTTTTATTTCATCCCCTCATAAATCTAGATCATGCAAGGCCTTATGAGCCCAATATGCAAAGATGGAACAATTAATGCCCACTTGAGGGAGGTTTACTGATGAGCATGTTGGGATAGGATTTATTTGATTTGTGGGATGAGGAGATTGTAGTCATTGAATACTACCCCTAATGAGGTACCAACTTCAAGCATGAACTAGAGCTTATGTTCCCTCATGGAGCCGAGTGGGGAGACATTGGTAAGAAAAAAGATTATGTGTTTTAAAATTTTATAATCTATAATTTTTTTGTAATTTTCAATATATATATATATATATATATATATATATATGCAGTGTAACTAACAATATTTTTTGCATGACACAGATGTGGGACCAGTTCTTCTATCTGGAATGGCCTTGAACCACCATAGGGCTAGGGATGAGAAACTACCATAGGAGGGAGAGGGATATGAGGATGTAGTGGAGAACATATACGAGGTATGGAGGAACCTCGAGGGGATCACCATGGGTGTGCCAATGATGAGGTTCGAGGAGAACATAGTTACCAACTTAACGATAACTCTACAAACTTCTCATTTTTTTTACAAGTGTCATTTAGTGGTAATTTTTACCTATGTTTCGAAAAGTGATGCTACTGGTAGCACCCCCCCTTTTTTAGGCATGTTTTTTGTGTTTTAAATCTTTTTTTTTTTTTGTAAGTAAGAAGTTTCATATATAAGAGGCCTTCAAAAACCAAATTAGAGGTACAAAACAGAATTTAGCCGTACTGTATTTACTGGACTTCCCCAACAAAGGGGAAACCAGTCCAGCCAGCAGGGGAGTCAAGCATAGCTAGTTTAACAGACTAATAAAACAGTCTCAAACTATCTGGACAACAACTAAAAGAGAAACTATTGAAACTAGATGGGCCCCTATGGGCTTAAACATTTGGCAAATAACCTGGCTAGGTGGCATGAACGGCCTCGGACCAAGGTTCCTCTTCAACGAATGTCCCTTGATTTGCCCATTGCATTCCAGCTTCCATGTTGCTCTCATCTTTGTCGGCATCTGGCGAGGTGTCATGCAGCATGTGTTGTCCTGCGTCCACCTCCACATCCATGTCCTCATGCTTGGCTTGCACCATCCCGTTCCCTGCGGAGCGTTGCGTCTGGGCGTTTCCTTCACTGGCCGCTTCACAGGGTTCCTCTGCTGAAGCCGCACCTGTCGAGTCCGAGGGGAAAGTCGCTTGGAGGGAGGAGAGGATTTGAAGAAGGACCACGACTTTGCCATCCATGGTCTGCAGATGGAATTGAAGGTCCTCCACCCCCTGACGGAGTTCGAAGACCAGACCGAAGAGAATAGTGAGACTTTCTCTCATCTGCGTGTCAAAGAAAGAGTCAAAGGACTGGTTCTCGTTGTTCCAAGGCTTGCGATGAGGAGGTGGCGCTCCCACGGTCTTCCTTGAGGATTCAATAACTGGTATGTGGGGGGACTCAACCGTGGGGGGGACAAGAAGGTGTCGTGAGGAGGAACACGACGGTCTGGAGATGATAGCTAAGCAGTCAAACTGAGATACAGGCGGGGCGGGGGAGGCGGGAAGAACTGGCTCGGGCTGGAGGGACGAGGAGGAGCAAGTGGAAGGCGACTGAGGGCGCGAGACAGAAGGCCGGCGAGGTTTCCATGGAGAGCCTCTTCGCGGCCGCCCCCTTTGGCGCGGCATGAGGTTCGTCGCGTGAAAGCCGAAGGAAACCAAGTGCAGCAGGCAGAGGTAGAGTGCTTGGAGACGAACAGGGGCAGCAATTATCATGAAGGTTCGATTAGCATCAGGCCATAGCAGTGGAGGGAAGAGACAGTCTGGTCGTGAGCGGAGACGAGAGGCGACCACAAGAAACCAGGCCATGGAATGAAGCGTAAAAGGAAACGTAAACTGCATAGTTAAGCCACTACAATGTCATAATGGCGATTTAATGCAGGATCGGGGTGGCGGGCAATGGCGCAAGCTCGTCACATGGCTCCATGCCTCGTTGGTCGATCCGGTCCTCCTCCTCGCGCCAGGTGGTTCACACTAGCACCCCATCTGGGGGTTTGTATTTTAAATCTTATTATCTATAACGTATCGACATTTTTTTAAATGCTTATTTTTTCTACTATTTTCATTTTTTTTTGTAAATCGCTTATTTTATTTTTATTTTTAATGGTGTTTTTAATTATTTTTCTAGTTTTTTCTCATTTTCATAAAATAAAAATACAAAGTTTGTCATTTTTAATGATGCTAAAAATGTTATATATCATTTAATTTTTTGAAATTAATATTTTTCATATAATTATGTCTCATTAATTTATTTATGGTTCCATATTTTTTAAATATAGTTTAAAATATTGTTTTTAACATTTTTTTTTACCTTTACTTCAGTACATAACAAACAATTGTAGTTGAATAACATTATTTTTAAACATTTAGCAAAAAAATATACATTTCAAAGATATATATAATAAAAAAAAAAAAAACATATACATTTTGGAAGTTTTTTTCTTAAAATAACATGTCAAATAAATAACTTCTATGGGCACAATTGAACAAAAAGAAGAAGAAGAAAATTAATATTATTTTTTAATATTTTTATAGATATGAAGTAAAAAAATGAAAATATTTAATGTTATTTTCCCTAACTTAATGATTCACACAAAAATAAATGTTAAAAAAACATAATAAAAAGATTTATCATAAAACAACAATATATGGGTATTTATTCTTATTTTAAAATCTCAAAGTCAAAACATTACAACTATAACTCATAAAAAAATTGCAAAATTGAGCATAGTTTTCAAGGACATATTAAAACTAATCAACAATATCATATATGTCAAATTAATCATTCTCAAGAGGTGCATTATATTTTTCTTGGACGTCATTCTCTGCTTCCATTGGGTCATTTTGCTCTTCCATTGGGCCTTTGATATCCACAAGTTGTCCAAAGTGATCATTTCCAAACAATCCTTTTAGTGGTGGTTGAGGTTACTTTGACATTTTTTCCACCTTTGTTTCATTAAAGTCTCCTCTCTTCAAATCAACTTCTTGCATTTCATCTGGAAGAGATTTAATAGCATTAATGCTTTGCTAAATAAAATTGCATTGTAGTGTGTAACTTTCAATGGCTATGCAATTTCTTCCTTTTTGTAAGCAACATGCTAGTGTTGTCCCTAATCACCAAATACAAAATAAATAATTATCACCAAATACAAAAGAAATAATTAAGTTATGAAAAAAAACATAAATTAAAAATAATAAAGATTGAAGTTTGATTTAATATATATTATATCATAAATCTTACCTGAACTCGAGAACAAATCTAAAACCCAATCTCCTTCATTTGAAGATGTATCTATAAGATAATTAATTAGTGTTTGTGGCTTTTGATAAATATTAACAATCTCTCCTTTCAAATCATTTTCCTCATATGTTAGTTTTCTAGCCACAACATTGTAAACCCAAAATTGACTATGTTTCCCTTCATTCTTTTCGTTGATAAGAATAGAATCATAAGTTTCATAGTTTTCCTACCATGCAAAATGTATGCTCTCAATATCACATTCAAATGGATCATTATTTGATCTATGAATATTAGGTTTTTTCCTGTAACATAAATAATTAAAAATTCAATTATCTTGTGAATTAATAAAATTGATTTCTAATTTTAATCGCTAAACATACACTTTAAATATCTTAGCAATAAAGTTGCATCCTTGAATTTTCTTGGCCCTTCAAGCTTGATAGTACTAATCTTGATTGTGTGTGTAAATGAAAAAACAAAAATATCCAAAATGGTGATGTTTTAACTTCTATATATCCCATAACCACTTTATTGAAATTTTGGTAAGTATGAGGCTCACTATCATATCCAATATTTTGGATATTGTAACCATGAGGGATATCCGCAATAACTAGGGAGCAGTTCTTTTTAGGAACAAGATTTAAAAAATAAATAAAAATCACCTAATATTACTTGATATTGGACAATGTCGAGCTCATTCCAAATGTAGTGATCAGGGGTGTCATCAAGTTGAACATTTTCAAGGCGTTGCCTTCTTTCTCTTTCAAACTTGACTCTTTGAATATAACTTTTGAAGGTTTTTGTTACTCCATATGTATTCCTTTTTGGCATCTTTAATGAAAAAAACAAACATATATTTATATATATATAAGTAATAAAATAAAAATAAATAAACCTATGAATGAGTAAAATTAATGTAATAAAGAAACATACATTTTCTAATGCAACAAAAAATTGTTTCAATGTTGTTGTAGAGCTTGAATCTGGATAGTTGAATCTAACATCATCCCAACTCTCTTCATTCAACATTTTAACCATTTTCTCTTGTATTATCATATAAACCTTGTTACTAAATAAATATAACAAATAATGTTATAATGATATATATAATAAAATACTTAGAACATTAATATGTTAAATTGAAAAAAACAAATATAGTCCTAACATAAATAAGAAATAACTCAATAAACTTACTTTTGAAATTTAGTAGACATTTCTTCCATTGATAATTCACCCGATCTCAAATGTGATAATATATTTATAATAAGAGTCGCATCCTTCATTTCTTGCATGAATCTCCCAGGTGTTATAGTCATATCTTCTGGAAGATTCTTGATTTCAGGACTTGTCTTACTTGTGCTACATGTTAAGGGTTTAGATTTCTTAACCCTTTGATTTTTCATACAATATTCTCCCATATGCCAAAGATATCATCTAGAAAATCCCATGTCTATTATCCTCTTCTAAATTCCAATTGAAAATAGCTACCTACAACTCGGAATGCATCACTTCCTTTGTGAATTTTTCCTTTCACATTTTCCTCGTCAATTGGGAAGCCGATTTCCATACAACATTGCTTCTAAAAATTTGCATCAACCTTTGATATATCCCCACTACATATTTCATGAAATTCATTATGGATAAATCTCACCCTTTGAATGAAATTCATGGACATCATGTGTTCATTATCTGTGTTATGTTCCCATGCCAATAACTTTGCTTTTACATTTGTTAAACCAACATAAATGATACATTTGATTGTTTCAAAAATAGGGTTATTGGGATACTCTTGCATCGATTCTCTTCTATCCTCTGTAGGATGATTTCCTTCTATCACATAATATTTATAGTCAGAACATTTTGATCTATCAAATGCATCCTTACTAGGAACCTCCATTGGGTCAACAAAAACTAGGTAGTCAACCACATGTGCATATGGATTGTACCTAATCAATGTTTTCAAGTTGTGAATATGCTAATGATCTGGATTTTTAATTCGATATTTTTCTTTCCCTTCTATGGGTTTATAAATTTGTTTCACATTCAAATGAAATGCATGGCCCTCATCAACCAAGTTGTTCCTCCTCGATCAATCTTGAATGGTATTTTGTGTTGTTCTCATAATACCATCCTCTAGATCATCACCTAGTGTTATGATTTCTCTACTACCTTGAGGCCTTTCACTATGATATTTGAAGCTAACCATGGCTTCTTCATAAACAACAACATTGGATTTTCTCCTTTTATGATTTAAAGGAGTTTCATCTAAATCAACAATCTCTTCATAATTAATAAGAATGGAATCATCCTCAGGCATAGTTCTTTTGTGTTTCTCTTGTTTCTTCTTCTTGTGATAAAGAGTGGTAACTTCATTGGCACCAATCTCAACATTATATTCATTTTAAGTTTCCACATGTTGAAATGTAACCTTTTATTGACAAAAAATTTTAATCATCTTGATTTCCACTCCTTGGAATAATAATAAAAAATGATATCAGAAGAATTAATTTGTGTATGATCATCAATTCATGGCATGGCCCTTAGTCTCAGCTTCGTCATGCATTTTACGAAATCAAAATCCGAGTCCATATGACCAAGATACTCATGGTTTTATCCAATCGCTCGATCTTCCATGAGGAGCACTTCTTTCATGTGCAACGCAACTCATTACTCTCATTACTCTCATTCTCCATACTTAACTTCTTATCTTATCCCTTAACTTCTCTTCTCATCTCATACTTAGTCTCATTCACTCATATTCCCTTCACTTATCTTCTTATACTTAGTATCTCACCCACACTTAGTCTCATTCTCTCATCTCCCCTTCCCATCTCTCCTCTCGATCCCTTTTCTCTCTTATCTTACTATACCATAATCATGAGCCCCTTCTCCTCCAGATTACCCTCCTACCTTGCCACACTCCTCTCTCCACTCCTGGTCTCTCTTACCCCACCACACTCCTCACTCCACTCTCGATCCCTCTTACTCCACCACATTCCACTCTCAATCCCTCCTACCCCGTCATACTCCACTCTCGATCTCTCCTACCCTGCCACACTCCTCACTCAACTCCCAATCCCTCCTCTCCCCTCTCATACAATTATCCCATAATCTCCCTTACTTAGTATATTTTCTAAATTTTAATTCCTATTCAAGATTTAACCTATTATAATTAGACATGTAGTAGCCTATTACTCTGAGACACATGGAAGGTGACTGGGTGAGACACATGGCATCCTATTACTTTGAGATGCATGGAAAGTGATTGGGTGATGATTGGGCAGTGATTGGGCGACCAAAATATTACTAAGCCGTGAATTTTTCTAAGGAACAAGAGCTACACTAAGACCTTCATAAGCTCCTTTATTTCACACATGAATGGTAAGGAAGGAATTTTCATTATAAACACTAATTATTCATCCCCCAAAATGCATGTGGGACTAAAAAATGTGGAATCAAATCAAAGGACAAGATTCACCCATGAACCAAATCGACTGTCGTTGAGTCTCCATCTTTCGAAGCTCATATCTTGAGTTCTCGATGTTTGTTTTGGGAAAACAAGACCTCGTTGGAAAGGTAATTTCACAAGGAATAAAATGGGATAGGTTTAAATGGTTGAATTTGTTGGTTTTGGAGCTTTATTATTGTCCTAATTAAAAGGTATTGTTTCACCCATGTTTAGATCCAAGTTCCTGATGGGGGGGTGTGGGGAGGCTTGCCCCCCCCACATCTGTCACCGGGGAGTCCATGGGGGGGAGAGACAATCATTGGATCCCCCCTTAGTCAGGGTTTAGGGGTAGCGCCCCTGAAGAAAACATTTTAGGAAAAATTCCTTGTAAAATTTTGTGATTTCATAGTCAATCTGGACCGTTCATCATTAGGTTGCAGATCTAATGGTAGAAGTTATGTTAGGGTTTTTTAACCTAGAAGGAAATCCTGTTTTATGTATGAGGGGATTGTATTGTGGATATGTGTGTAAGTGAATATTATTTTCTGAGAGAGGATATTGTGAGATAAGAAGAGGAAGTTACTATGTGTGTGTTGTAGGTTGTATCCCTTCATTTGCTAGATAATAATAAAGGAAGGACTAGCAATTTCTTTAGTGGATGTAACCCATATTGGGTGAACCATGTATACATGTGTCTCTATTGTGTTTTGTATCTTCTACATTTTATTTATACATGTATTTTATATTATTTCTCTGCAATTCTTTTTTTCTAACAGAATTTGGCCATAATTTTTCCAGAAATTAAGAGAACAGACAACTCACTTTTCATGACTTGCTAGAAAATTTATTTGGAACCTCGAATTCATGAGGATATAAGTTGAGATCCATAACTCCAAATTTAACTCAAGAGGACTTGTTGGGAAGCTAGAATAATGAAGATTATTTATATAATGGTTTCCATGGCTAAGAAGTCATTCATCATGTTTAGAAAATTAAAATAAAATCCACTTTTTTCAGACAGTTAGCTTCAAGTTTTGGAAGTAAAAGTTTATTAAGTATATTTTATAAAAGGATGAAGTGGGTCCCACTTGGAGGAACGAATTTAAATGACCTAAATTCATTAATAATTATCTAATCAAACATTAATTAAAAGGATTTATTATTGATTCCAAAAATAAGAAGCATGTGGGAAACTTCTTGAAGAACAAAAACCCTAACTACTAGGGAAAAACATTTCAAAGAAGCATTGGGAGCATATTTAAAAGGAAGAGACAACCATCAAAGAAGGGGTTATATTATCATAATAGCATTGTCCAACCTTCAATACGCAACTAACTTTCTCATCTGCAAATACAGATCTCTGTTTTCTTGCTTCTTCTTCTACACAATTCCTCTCAAGGCTTTGTGTTTGTATATCTGAGATTGAGCATAAGGCTGAATTTTTTAGTGTTTTATTTTATTCTTTCAAGCTTCATCCTAAGAGATCATAGGAGTATTTTACATCCATATATATGAATCATAATTTAAGACGGGGTTGTCTAATTGATTCATGGAGGTTTAGTCCGTGTATCTGTCAGGATTTATTTCTGAGCACTAGTTAAATAGTTTACAGAAATTCTTTGTAGTGTGAAATATATTTCATGTATTGAACTCCCCAAAGAACTATTTCATGGCATAAATTTAATGATTTCTCAAACTTTGGGATTTATGGGTATGATATTTTTAGAGTGTTCTCATCATATTCTTTTCAGTTTTTAATGCAATACTCACCTAAAGTTCCCTGAAATGATCAACACCATTTCACTCTTTTTCTTATGAAAAAATATGGTTGCATCTTCTACTTGCATGTGTTTCAAAGGGATGTTATAATGACATTGAACATATAATTATTTTGATATTGAATCCTTTATTTATCTTTTTATTATTAAGAATATACTTGGTCCATTTCTAGGCAAATGTTACACTCAAAGAGAAATTTGGTTATCGAGAGCCATTTTATATAAAAACTAAAGAAATAAATATTTGGTGTTTGTTAATTATCATTCTACCATTTGACAATCCAATCCAAGAACATCGACTACATCTTTTATAAAATTATAGAGGAGTACCACCTCTTTAAAAATGCAGGGGTAATTTTATCCTCGTGAGGTTGTTGTTGATATTTTGAACAATATGAACATTAACACCTTTCTAACATTATTAGAATGATTATTTGTCTTCCTTCTCTTGTTCTTGTGTGTCTACTCTTGCAACTTCAACTTGTTACTATTTGTTTATTTTTCTTTATTGCTTATGCCTTATCAATATGAAAGGAACTGATGACTTCCACGATATTTTTCTCTGTATATCAAATCCCCACCAACATATGTTAAAGTTGCATAGCAAAATCCTGTAAAAATAAAATATACCATTTTTGTGTCAAATAAGATTTAAAAATTATCATGATACTTATAATAATACATGACAAAACTCACATTGTCTCTCTCAATGTCTTGCACAATAGATGTCATTAATTGTGTAAAACCTTCTTCCCTGTTATAATTGCTCATTTTCAACCAATATCTAATCTTGACATATGTCGTTGCTTGTTTCACGAGTGCATAAACAATATTTGTGTGTGGCACCAAGCATATATCTCGTAACAAGACAAGTGTCTGATAATTTACTTACACATGTTCAATATCTGCACAATACAAATATATATGTTCTCCAGTGTTGCTTCATTTGTCTTTAACATACTAGCAACGCTACATTTTGTTTTCACCTTGGGTAGATTTCCACTCTTTGACATTCTTCATTTCTTTTG
>JASDQU010307171.1:86990-98511 GCA_032191745.1 Picea mariana
TACTGATGAGCATGTTGGGATAGGATTTATTTGATTTGTGGGATGAGGAGACTGTAGTCATTGAATACTACCCCTAATCAGGTACCAACTTCAATCATGAACTACAGCTTATGTTCCCTCATGGAGCCGAGTGGGGAGACATTGGTAAGAAAAAAGATTATGTGTTTTATAATTTTTTTGTAATTTTCAATATATATATATATATATATATAGATAGATAGATATGCAGTGTAACTAACAATATTTTTTGCATGACACAGATGTGGGACCAGTTCTTCTATCTGGAATGGCCTTGAACCACCATAGGGCTAGGGATGAGAAACTACCATAGGAGGGAGAAGGATATGAGGATGTAGTGGAGAACATCTATGGGGTATGGAGGAACCTCGAGGGGATCACCATGGGTGTGCCAATGATGAGGTTCGAGGAGAACATAGTTACCAACTTAACGATAACTCTACAAAGTTCTCATTTTTTTACAGGTGTCATTTAGTGGTAATTTTTACCTATGTTTCGAAAAGTGATGCTACTGGTAGCACCCCCCCCCCCTTTTTTAGGCATGTTTTTTGTATTTTAAATCTTATTATCTATAACGTATCGACATTTTTTTAAATACTTATTTTTTCTACTATTTTCATTTTTTTTTGTAAATCGCTTATTTTATTTTTATTTTTAATGGTGTTTTTAATTATTTTTCCAGTTTTTTCTCATTTTCATAAAATAAAAATACAAAATTTGACATTTTTAATGATGCTAAAAATGTTATATATCATTTAATTTTTTGAAATTAATATTTTTCATATAATTATGTCTCATTAATTTATTTATGGTTCCATACTTTTTAAATATAGTTTAAAATATTGTTTTTAACATTTTTTTTTACCTTTACTTCAATACATAACAAACAATTGTAGTTGAATAACATTATTTTTAGACATTTAGCAAAAAAATATATATTTCAAAGCCATACATAATAAAATAAAAAAACATATACATTTTGGAAGTTTTTTTCTTAAAATAACATGTCAAATAAATAACTTCTATGGGCACAATTGAACAAAAAGAAGAAGAAGAAAATTAATATTTTTATAGATATGAAGTAAAAAAATGAAAATATTTAATGTTATTTTCCCTAACTTAATGATTCACACAAAAATAAAAGTTAAAAAGACATAATAAAAAGATTTATCATAAAACAACAATATATGGGTATTTATTCTTATTTTTAAAATCTCAAAGTCAAAACATTACAATTATAACTCATAAAAAATTTGCAAAATTGAGCATAGTTTTCAAGGACATCTTAAAATTAATCAACAATATCATATATGTCAAATTAATCATTCTCAAGAGGTGCATTATATTTTTCTTGGACATCATTCTCTGCTTCCATTGGGTCATTTTGCTCTTCCATTGGGCCTTTGATATCCACGAGTTGTCCAAAGTGATCATTTCCAAACAATCCTTTTAATGGTGGTTGAGGTTACTTTGACATTTTTTCCACCTTTGATTCATTAAAGTCTCCTCTCTTCAAATCAACTTCTTGCATTTCATCTGGAAGAGATTTAATAGCATTAATTCTTTGCTAAATAAAATTACATTGTAGTGTGTAACTTTCAATGGCTATGCAATTTCTTCCTTATTGTAAGCAACATGCTACTGTTGTCACTAATCACCAAATACAAAAGAAATAATTAAGTTATGTAAAAAAACATAAATTAAAAATAATAAAGATTGAAGTTTGATTTAATATATATTATATCATAAATCTTACCTGAACTCGAGAACAAATCTAAAACCCAATCTCCTTCATTTGAAGATGTATCTATAAGATAATTAATTAGTGTTTGTGGCTTTTGATAAATATTAACAATCTCTCCTTTCAAATCATTTTCCTCATATGTTAGTTTTCTAGCCACAACATTGTAAACCCAAAATTGACTATGTTTCCCTCCATCCTTTTCATTGATAAGAATAGAATCATAAGTATCATAGTTTTCCTACCATGCAAAATGTATGCTCTCAATATCACATTCAAATGGATCATTATTTGATCTATGAATATTAGGTTTTTTCCTGTAACATAAATAATTAAAAATTCAATTATCTTGTGAACTAATAAAATTGATTTCTAATTTTAATCGCTAAACATACACTTTAAATATCTTAGCAATAAAGTTGCATCCTTGACTTTTGTTGTCCCTTCAAGCTTGATAGTACTAATCTTGATTGTGTGTGTAAATGAAAAACCAAAAATATCCAAAATGGTGATGTTGTAACTTCTATATATCCCATAACCACTTTATTGAAATTTTGGTAAGTATGAGGCTCACTATCATATCCAATATTTTGGATATTGTAACCATGAGGGATATCTACAATAACTAGGGAGCAGTTCTTTTTAGGAACAATATTTAAAAATAAATAAAAATCACCTAATATTACTTGATATTGGACAATGTCGAGGCCATTCCAAATGTAGTGATCAAGGGTGTCATCAAGTTGAACATTTTCAAGGCGTTGCCTTCTTTCTCTTTCAAACTTGACTCTTTGAATATAACTTTTGAAGGTTTTTGGTACTCCATATGTATTCCTTTTTGGCATCTTTAATGAAAAAAACAAACATATATGTATATATCTATAAGTAATAAAATAAAAATAAATAAACCTATGAATGAATAAAAATAATGTAATAAAGAAACATACATTTTCTAATGCAACAAAAAATTGTTTCAATGTTGTTGTAGAGCTTGAATCTGGATAGTTGAATCTAACATCATCCCAATTCTCTTCATTCAAAATTTTAACCATTTTCTCTTGTATTATCATATAAACCCTAAATAAATATAACAAATAATGTTATAATGATATATATAATAAAATACTTAGAACATTGATATGTTAAATTGAAATAAACAAATCCAGTCCTAACATAAATAAGAAATAACTCAATAAACTTACTTTTGAAATTTAGTAGACATTTCTTCCATTGATAATTCACCCGATCTCAAATGTGATAATATCTTTATAATAAGAGTCTCATCCTTCATTTCTTGCATGAATCTCCAAGGTGTTATAGTCATATCTTCTGGAAGATTCTTGATTTCAAGACTTGTCTTACTTGTGCTACATGTTAAGGGTTTAGATTTCTTAACCCTTTGATTTTTCATACAATATTCTCCCATATGCCAAAGATATCATCTAGAAAATCCCATGTCTATTATCCTCTTCTAAATTCCAATTGAAAATAGCTACCTACAACTCGGAATGCATCACTTCCTTTGTGAATTTTTCCTTTCACATTTTCCTCGTCAATTGGGAAGCCAATTTCCATACAACATTGCTTCTAAAAATTTGCATCAACCTTTGATATATCCCCACCACATATTTCATGAAATTCATTATGGATAAATATCACCCTTTGAATGAAATTCATGGACATCATGTGCTCATTATCTGTGTTATGTTCCCATGCCAATAACTTTGCTTTTACATTTGTTAAACCAACATAAATGATACATTTGATTGTTTCAAAAATAATGTTATTGGGATACTCTTGCATTGATTCTCTTCTATCCTCTGTAGGATGATTTCCTCCTATCACATAATATTTATAGTCAAAACATTTTGATCTATCAAATGCATCCTTACTAGGAACCTCCATTGGATCAACAAGAACTAGGTAGTCAACCACATGTGCATATGGATTGTACCTAATCAATATTTTCAAGTTGTGAATATGCTAATGATCTGGATTTTTAATTTGATATTTTTCTTTCCCTTCTATGGGTTTATAAAGTTGTTTCACATTCAAATGAAATGCATGGCCCTCATCAACCAAGTTGTTCCTCCTCGATCGATCTTGAATGGTATTTTGTGTTTTTTTCATAATACCATCCTCTAGATCATCACCTAGTGTTATGATTTCTCTGCTACCTTGAGGCCTTTCACTATGATATTTTAAGCTAACCATGGCTTCTTCATAAACAACAACATTGGATTTTCTCCTTTTATGATTTAAAGGAGTTTCATCTAAATCAACAATCTCTTCATAATTAATAAGAATGGAATCGTCCTCAGGCATAGTTCTTTTGTGTTTCTCTTGTTTCTTCTTCTTGTGAGAAAGAGTGGTAACTTCATTGGCACCAATCTCGACATCATATTCATTTTAAGTTTCCACATGTTTAAATGTAACCTTTTATTGACAAAAAAATTTAATCATCTTGATTTCCACTCCTTGGAATAATAATAATAAATGATATTAAAAGAATTAATTTGTGTATGATCATCAATTCATGGCATGGCCCTTAGTCTCAGCTTCGTCATGCATTTTAAGAAATCAAAATCCGAGTCCATATGACCAAGATACTCATGGTTTTATCCAATCACTCAATCTTCCATGAGGGGCACTTCTTTCATGTGCAACGCAACTCATTACTCTCATTACTCTCATTCTCCATACTTAACTTCTTATCTTATCCCTTCACTTCTCTTCTTGTCTCATACTTAGTCTCATTCACTCATATTCCCTCCACTTATCTTCTTATACTTAGTATCTCACCCACACTTAGTCTCATTCTCTCATCTCCCCTTCCCATCTCTCCTCTCGATCCCTTTTCTCTCTTATCTTACTACACCATAATCATGAGCCCCTTCTCCTCCAGATTACCCTCCTACCTCGCCACACTCCTCTCTCCACTCTTGATCTCTCTTACCCCACCACACTCCTCACTCCACTCCTGATCCCTCTTACCCCACCACATTCCACTCTCTATCCCTCCTACCCCGTCATACTCCACTCTCAATCTCTCCTACCCTGCCACACTCCTCACTCAACTCCCGATCCATCCTCTCCCCTCTCATACAATTATCCCATAATCTCCCTTACTTAGTATATTTTCTAAATTTTAATTCCTATTCAAGATTTAACCTATTATATTGAGACATGTGGTAGCCTATTACACTGAGACACATGGAAGGTGATTGGGTGAGACGCATGGCATCCTATTACATTGATATGCATGGAAAGTGATTGGGTGATGATTGGGCAGTGATTGGGCGACCAAAATATTACTAAGCCATGAATTTTTCTAAGGAACAAGAGCTACACTAAGACCTTCATAAGCTCCTTTATTTCACACATGAATGGTAAGGAAGGAATTTTCA
The DNA here is from genome assembly GCA_032191745.1 of Picea mariana. Taxonomy (NCBI): domain Eukaryota; kingdom Viridiplantae; phylum Streptophyta; class Pinopsida; order Pinales; family Pinaceae; genus Picea; species Picea mariana. Next base: position 92,157 of record JASDQU010307171.1, read on the forward strand.
TTATAAACACTAATTACTCATCCCCCAAAATGCATGTGGGACTAAAAAGTGTGGAATCAAATCAAAGGACAAGATTCACCCACGAACCAGATTGACGGTCGTTGAGTCTCCATCTTCCGGAGCTCATATCTTGAGTTCTCGGTGTCCGTTTTGGGAAAACAAGACCTCGTTTGAAAGGTAATTTTACAAGAAATAAAATGGGATAGGTTTAAATGGTTGAATTTGTTGGTTTTGGAGATTTATTATCGTCCTAATTAAAAGGTATTGTTTCACCCATGTTTGGATCCAAGTTCCTGATGGGGGGGTGTGGGGGGGCTTGCCCCCCCACATCTGTCACCGGGGAGTCCATGGGAGGGAGAGACAATCATTGGATCCCCCCTTAGTCAGGGTTTAGGGGTAGCGCCCCTGAAGAAAACATTTTAGGAAAAATTTCTTATAAAATTTTGTGATTTCGTAGTCAATCTGGACCGTTCATCATTAGGTTGCAGATCTGATGGTAGAAGTTATGTTAGGGTTTTTTAACCTAGAAGGAAATCCTCTTTTATGTATGAGGGGATTGTATTGTGGATATGTGTGTAAGTGAATATTATTTTCTGAGAGAGAATATTGTGAGATAAGAAGAGGAAGTTACTATGGGTGTGTTGTAGGTTGTATCCCTTCATTTGCTAGATAATAATAAATGAAGGACTAGCAATTTCTCTGGTGGATGTAGCCCATATTGGGTGAACCACGTATACATGTGTCTCTATTGTGTTTTTTATCTTCTACGTTTTATTTCTACATGTATTTTATATTATTGCTCTGCAATTCTTTTTTTCTAACAGAATTTGGCCATAATTTTTCCAAAAATTAAGAGAACAGTCAACTCACTTTTCATGACTTGCTAGAAAATTTATTTGGAACCTCGAATTCATGAGGATATAACTTGAGATCCATAACTCCAAATTTAACTCAAGAGGACTTGTTGGGAAGCTGGAATAATGAAGATTATTTATATAATGGTTTCCATGGCTAAGAAGTCACTCATCATGTTTAGAAAATTAAAATAAAATCCACTTTTTTCATATAGTTAGCTTCAAGTTTTGGAAGTAAAAGTTTATTAAGTATATTTTATAAAAGGATGAAGTGGGTCCCACTTGGAGGAACGAATTTAAATGACCTAAATTCATTAATAAGTATCTAATAAAAAATTAATTAAAAGGATTTATTATTTATTCCAAAAATAAGAAGCATGTGGGAAACTTCTTGAAGAACAAAAACCCTAACTACTAGGGAAAAACATTTCAAAGAAGCATTGGGAGCATATTTAAAAGGAAGAGAGAACCATCAAAGAAGGCGTTATATTATCATAATAGCATTGTCCAGCCTTCGTACGCAACTAAATTTCTCATCTGCAAATACAGATCTCTGTTTTCTTGCTTCTTCTTCTACACGATTCCTCTCAAGGCTTTGTGTTTGTATATATGAGATTGAGCATAAGGCTGAATTTTTGAGTGTTTTATTTTATTCTTTCATTCTTCATCCTAAGAGATCATAGGAGTATTTTACATCCATATATATGAATCATAATTTAAGACGGGGTTGTCTAATTGATTCATGGAGGTTTATTCCTTGTATATGTCAGGATTTATTTCTGAGCACTAGTTAAACGGTTTACAGAAATTCTTTGTAGTGTGAAATATATTTTATGTATTGAACTCCCAAAGAACTATTTCAGGGCATAAATTTAATGATTTCTCAAACTTTGGGATTTATGGGTATGATATTTTTAGAGTGTTCTCATCATATTCTTTTCAGTTTTTAATGCAATACTCACCTAAAGTTCCCTGAAATGATCAACACCATTTCACTCTTTTTCTTGTGAGAAAATATGGCTGCATCTTCTACTTGCATGTGTTTCAAAGGCATGTTATAATGACACTGAACATATAATTATTTTGATATTGAATCCTTTATTTATCTTTTTATTATTAAGAATCTGCTTGGTCCATTTCTAGGCAAATGTTACACTCAAAGAGAAATTTGGTTATCAAGAACCATTGTATATAAAAACTAAAGCAATAAATATTTGGTGTTTGTTAATTAGCATTCTACCATTTGACAATCCAATCCAAGAACATCGGCCACATCTTTCATAAAATTATAGAGGAGTACCACCTCTTTAAAAATGCAGGGGTATTTTTATCCTCGTGAGGTTGTTGTTGATGTTTTGAACAATATGAACATCAACACCTTTCTAACATTATTAGAATGATTGGATAACAAATGGTGGTTTGAACGTTGATAACAACTCTCATATTGTCAATCGGATGCTCCAGTAAAAAACTACAACAACAATTTTTTTGTAACATGGTGTGTTAGCGTTAGGGTTCGTGGAGAGCGCCCAGGGTCCATTTTTGCAGCCAGAGCCAGCCATTGCCGCCCTAGGGGGTGGGGATTCATCCCCTCCCCCTCCGAGTTCAGAAGAGGATGCGTTCAGGAAGCTGATTGCCCGCGGAGGCAAGCGCAAGATCCCTTCTACGGTTCCAAAATTCATAAAAAAGCTAGATGAAATCCCAGAAATTTCCCTCCCGGAGACGCAAGCGATCAAGATAGCCCTGGCTCTCTCTGAGAAAGGGTCGGTAGGCCAGTTTATGGGACTTTAGCCCTCAGCAAAAACCACCGAAGCTTGGATCCAAAGGAACTGAAAGCCCCTCCTTAAGCAAGGAGTTACCTACTACCCTTTGAGCAGTGGCTTTTTTCTCTTCGAGTTTATAAACAAGGAAGACAAGGACCTCATTTTCAAAAATGGACCATATTTTATGGGAACCCAGGCGCTGTATCTGAACCGCTGGACCTCGGACTTCGATCCCATGATGGAACTACCAAAGGAGGTACCTGTATGGGTCAGGCTCCCCAACTTGCCGGTTCACTGCTGGAACTATGAAGCTCTGTAAAAGATAGGGAATGGAATAGGGAAATTCATTGATAAGGCTGACAACAAGTCCATCTACAACTGCGCTAGAATATGTGTTGAAGTGGATCTTGAGGTAGGGCTCCCGAAGGAAGTGAATCTTACTGTGGGCAACTGGTCTCACTACCAGAAACTCGATTATGAACACCTTCCCTTCAAGTGCAGATCCTGTTAAGAGCACGGACACTTCCAGAGGAATTGCCCAAAGAACCAAAGCCCAGAAAAGGAAGATGTTGAGGGCTGGCAAAAGGTCAAGAAAAGCAAACCAGGTCCTAAATTCAAAGATCCAAGGCCAAAGCAGGCGAGCCAACCATCATCTTCAAAGCCAAATCCTCAGAAGGCACCTCCGAAAGAAGGGGCTAACAAGCCAAAGGAAACCTTGAAAGAACCAATTGTTATAGTCACTCAGTCCCCGCCAGCCCCAGAAAATCTGATTTCGGTCAATGAAACCCCTCTAGCAGATGAATCCATGAAGTCGGATGAGGAGCACATCCCTTTAGACTCCGAAACGGGCGCAGATACAGATGAGGGGGGCACGGAGACCAGCAGTTCTGTTGGAACCCCTGAGAAGGCCCCTAGAGGAAGGAAACCAGAGAGGAAAAAAAGGGAGGAGAAATATTACAGGGACGTCACTGCAGGAGTTCAGCATACCATCCCGGCTATGATAGAAACCAGATCCTCAAAAAAAGGCAAGGCTTTGAAAGGAGCCACCCCCCCCCCTATGGTTCCTAATGCTTTACGTCTCCTAGAACTGCAGAGGGTTGGGAAGTAAACTAAAAGAAGAAGCTATCAAATATCTAGTTAGAATAACTTCCCCGGATGTACTTCTAATCCAGGAGACGAAGATGGAGGAGCCTGAGACCATCCAGGCTAGTAAAAATTTCTGGAAAAAAGGAGCAGGTAGAGCCGCTAGCACTAGGGGAGCTTCAACAGGTCTAGCCACCTTCTGGAACTCCTCAACGCTAGACCTGATCGAAGAACATAGCACCATCCATTGGTTGTTCATGAAGTTGTTACATCGCGAATCGGGACATCAGGTTAGCCTCTTTAATATTTATGCTCCGGTTCTTTTATCGAAAAAAAAAGATTGCTGGGAATCTCTGAATAATTTCCTCTCTGAAAAAAAAGGAGGAACACCCGTAAGAGACCCTTCACGGGAGTGGGTTGAAGACATTATGCTAGATTGGGATCTGGAGGACATCAAACCCAGAAAAGGAAATTTCACCTGGAACAACAAAAGAGTGGGACCAGGGCACATTGCAGCCCGCTTAAACCGCTTCCTGGTTCACTCTTCCTTTTTAACCCTTGGCCTTTTTGACTCATCTGAAATCTTGCAAGCTTGCACCTCGAATCATAAGCCCATATCCCTTTCCCTGATCCCTGGGGAAAATCTGGGCCCGATTCCCTTTCGCTTTAGCCCTCTATGGGTCTCCTCAGATGGCTTCCTCGAGCTGGTATCGGAGTCCTGGAAGAAGAGTGTGTCGGGACTTTCTTCATTTGGGAAGAGAAACTGAGAAGGCTCAAAGTGGATCTCAAAATCTGGGCAAAGAACTTGCCCTCCCCTTTGCAGGAAAGGAAAAAAGCACAAAGGGCCCTGGAGTATTACCAACGTCATATGGAGTCTGCCCCGGTCACCCCAGCAATGTTGAACGATGAGTTGGAGCTACAAAAGAAGCTTCACAAAGCTCTTAGAAGAGAGGAAGAGTGTTGACGAGTAAAGTCGAGAAGTCTATGGCACCAAGCAGGAGACAAAAATACTTCTTTCTTCCACAAGCAGGCAGAATCCAGGAAAAATCATAACTCAATCAGAGAGATCCAATTTCAGGGACAAACCTACAAAAAATTTGAGGAGATCAAACGTGCAGCCCACTCCTTCTATAAAAATATGTTTACTGAAGAGCTGGAGGCCCCTACTAGACCGGAGCTCTATCCTCTCACGGTGGTCCCCAAGATGATAAATGAAGATGACAACCGTTGGTTGACAACCCCTATCACGACTGAGGAGATCAGCAAAGCTCTCCAAGCTATGAACCCGGATAAAGCCCCCGGGCCTAATGGATTCACGGCCAGGTTCTATATAGCCTGCTGGGATATCATTCAAAAAGATCTAGTCAGAATGGTGAGGAACTCTCAGAACTGTAGTAAAATTGGAGGGAGCACCAACTCCTCCTTTCTAGCTTTAATCCCCAAAGATAAAGGTGCCCAAAGCTTCTCAAGATTCCTCCCTATTTCACTTTGCAATTTGGGGTACAAAATCATCACCAAAGTAATAGCAAACAGGATAAAAAAAGTCCTCCCCGGGATCATCCCGGAGAACCAGGGGGGCTTCATCCAGGGGAGACAAATCCAGGACAATATTATCCTTGTGCAAGAGGCTATCCACTCAAGTTGTCAAAGGAAGGAGAAAGGAATGTTAGTCAAGCTGGATCTGGCGAATGCCTTTGACAGAGTCAGACTGAATTTCCTTTTTGCTGTGATGATCAAGATGGGATTTCACCCACATTTGGTTCGCTAGATCTGGGCCTGTATAGCGGAGCCGTGGATCGCCCCCCTGGTCAATGGCAGACTGACTGACTTTTTCCAAGCCTCAAGGGGACTTAGACAGGGCTACCCCCTGTCCCCCCTTCTCTATGCCATACAAGCATCTGCGCTAAGTTTTCAGTTGAATAAAAGTATGCAGCAGCGCACCTTAATTGGCCTCTTAATTTCTCCTAGAGCTGAGAGAATTAATCATGCTCAATTTGCTGATGATACGCTCCTTCTGGGCCAAGCCAACCTGTCCACCGCAAGAGCACTCAAGAAAGAATTGGATGACTACACTGAAATTTCAGGCAGCGAAATGAGTTTGAGGAAGAGTAAAATTTATGGCTGGAACTGCCCTCCTATAGAAATGATTGGTATTTCCAGGGTGCTGGAAATGGAAGGAACTTCAACATGGGAGTCCATTAAATATCTTGGAATCCCGCTAGTCAAAACAGCCCCCAGAATAACCTGTGGCTGCCTCTGTTGGACAAGATGAAAGCCAGGATCCTGGCCTGGGGAGCAACCTGGCTGAACAAAGCAGGGAAGTTAATCCCCATAAATTATGTTCTCACCTCTCTTCCTGTCTATCGGGCCTCCATTCTCCTTGCCCTGAGAGGATTTGTGAGAAACTTAGACAGCATCTTGAGAAAATTCTTTGGGAAGGGGGAAGGAATGAGGGGAAAAAAATGCACCTAGTCAGCTGGAATAAGGTTAAAGCCCCCAGGATGGAAGGTGGGTTGCAAGTAAGAGATGTGGCCACTCAGAATCTGGCCATGGGAGGTAAGATTCTCTGGAATATGATAAGAGGTAAAACCACTTGGAGCTCTAAAGCTCTAAGGCTTAAATATTTCTGTGGTCACAAAGAAAGGTGCCTCGATC
>JASDQU010307173.1:21490-31799 GCA_032191745.1 Picea mariana
GGGATCAAGACAAATTCATCAGCTTGAAGAGAAAGGGTGGTAATGTTGCATTTGGAGATGACTCATCTGCCAAAATACTTGGAGAAGGTGTAGTAGAGCTTGGAAGAAAAAATGTAAAAGAAAAGAATGTTCTATTGGTTGAAGACTTGAATCATAATCTACTCAGTGTTAGTAAGATGTGTCATCAAGGATACACTCTTACATTTGATTCCTAAAAATGCAAAATCAGAGAAAATAACTCAGGAAGATTGGTTGCAACTGCAACAAGAAGACCGGACAACATATACATCTTAGACATGAAGAAGAGAGAGAAGAAAAAAGCCACACAAAAGGATTCTAAGGAAGAAAAAGTCCCAAAGACCAAAAATAAGGATGAAGTATTATTGAGTGCCACATGTTCAGGGAGAGCAGCCCCAAAGAAGAGAGTTACATTTTTCCATTAAACTCAGGGGGAGCAGCCCTAACCTTTTCCATTGATGTCAAAGGGGGAGAGAAATTGAGATCATGATGATAGGGGGAGCATGAGTGCTGCCATCAATGACAAAGGGGGGGATTGTTGGAAGATTGGTTGTTGTCATTGATGTCAACCCTAGTCATGGGTTTTGGACCGCAAGATTGATGAAGGTATTTGGACATGAAGGAAAATGCACTTGTAGATACAACACCCATGGATGGATAGTATACATCGTGTTATTTCCGGTGGTATGTGGCATGTCACGTGGATCCTCATGGTTGAGGAGAAATGAATTTTTGAAGATGACAAAGTGAATTGAAGATGGAAGTACATGTAGGCCCTGAAGATAATTAAAGAAAAGAATTACAAAATAAGAAAGTGTCAGGTCAGTCCTAATGTTAAAAGGAAGTGACATAAATGGTATAAATAAACATCATTATACATTCATTTGATACAAGTCAAATTTCAGAGGAAATAAGAAGAAAAGAAGGTCGGATTTCAAGGAAGGATGAAGTCTTTTGGTGATGTGTTCTAAGGTATGTTATTTTCAGGTCATATTACCATTTTTTCTATAACTTTTTTTATAGAATGATTCAAATGGTGAAATCACTATGGTATTGAGAAGACATATCAAGGTACCTTTGGTAAAAATTTCAGCTCTTGATTCATTATAATTATGGAGATACACTATGTGGAAGATAGGGTTTGTGACCAGTCCTGAAGCTAGTCAATAAACAGGTGTTCCGGGAAAATCCATTATAACTTCTTCATTGAGAATACAAATGAAGTGGGACAAATTTAATTGGAAATAGTATGGACTATATTTTCTTGTGTGTGAGTTTCATAATCGCATCTTAAATATTGAGCGTGGGGCATTCTGTACAAGTTCGATCTCCTAAATAAACCAGAATTGAATAAAGTCTACCATTCTTTCTATAAATTTTTTTGGGGGAGGATTCAAGGAGTGAAACTTGGAGGAGTTTTAGAGAATACATTGAGTAATATTATATACAGGATCATAGTACTCCAAGAATTGAAGAATTGCAGAAATTGAAGAAATCTCAGGAAGCATTATCAGGGTCTATGTGATGATTGGTTAATGGTGATGATTTAATGTAAAGTTTTATTATCTCTCATATATTCTTGGGTGGAAGGAAGGGGCAAGGATGGAGAGTTCAACTCTCTCTTGATATTGGAGGATTGTATCTTCCTCTTGGATTTTTATCCCTCCCTTTACGTTTGGAAGCTGTAGCTACCTTTGGAAGTCATTACTTCCCTTGAACAATAACTATTGATTATTTCTCATATATTGTTCATGGTGTATTGTGGTGTATTGGTGTAACTCTTATACTATTGTTCATTGCTCATTGGATATAGTTGAATGGTTTAAGTATAAGTTGAAAAAGTTTTTAAATTGTACTTGATACTGATTTAGCCCCCTCTCAGTATCAACAGTTGGTTCCTCATAGATTGGGAAGTCTGACTAATTGGAGGGAAGGTTCCGGTATGAACACCACCTTTATTTTATAATAGTACTATGATGTATTGGCATGCATCTCTATTTCTGAATTTTTGGTATGCAGTCAATATCCACACAACTTTCAGGTATTTTGGGACATTTATTTTGCCTTTTTTTTAATATGAAGTCAGTGGTCAGAGTACCAGAAAACACAGGAAAAGAAAAGACAGAGGTCAAAGCAACTTTATCTTCAATTAATGACATGATGGGCTACAATGTATATCTTTCACCGAATTGTTGGTATGTTGTCAATTTCTGCAACTATCTTTGTTTCCTCACAGATTGGGCAGTCCGAGTAATTGCAGGGAATGGTCCTTTTACTTTAGCTATCAAATACATGGTGGAAACTTTTTGTGACGTCATCGTGAAAATCGAAATACTCTTCCTCCCGATACTATCCATGTTCTTGTGAAAGTAGTGACATAGTTTGGAAGGATTTAAATCAGATCAAATTTTACTTGGAATAATGGAGAATAGTCTAGAATTACTATTCTTACATAGTTGTTAAGTAGTTAGAATTGAATCCTTTATTGGCATCTAGATCCTATTTGTTAGGAAGTTGTTTATCTCCCTTAAAAAACTCATGTATCTTTATTATCTCATACTTCAATGATGATTAGTGCGTAGTGTGTGGCGACTTCCAGGTGAAGCTCATCTCACCTTGGAGCGGAGCATTTCATTCAATGATCAGTTTGTCTTTCCTTGTCATTGTTTCAAGTTGGTATCAGAGCAGAGGTTAGATCATGTGGGTTAATAATGCCTTGAGGAGCCGTGGAGTGTGGAGCCCTGTGAAGCTGCTGCAACCGTGGAGTTGCTTCACAGAGTTGTCAATTCCCTTGAGCTGTTGCCACTACCTGAGGGCTGCGTCGAGCATAACATCTATCGTTTAGAGATTTATTTCTTCTCCTCTCAATCTAGAGGATACATATCTGATAGTTGTTGAAGATTGGTGGCTGCTACAGATCTTATCGTTGTCAAAGTTTTTTGTTGTGGAGTGTGCCAAGATCATGTTGTGGCCAATTATTCGTGCCATGTGCAGAAGACGGGACTAGTCTATTATGTTTGATCGTACCTGTGTTCAATCATTATTTTTGACCTATGAAGGGACGATTCACGGGTTTGGTTCTACTAGTGAATCGATGGAGGTGTTGTTGGAGATTGTTGTTGTCCACACACTAGTCCGCTGCCCAGTTCGTTGACATATTACTACTATCAATGCCAGTTGTTGAGCTTCTATCGACGCCAACTATTGTGAGATCGTTGTTGTCCACAGTTCGTTGTTGTCCCAACATATTGTATGATCACGCCCAGACCTGACAACTCTCCCTGAAGGAGTCCAACAACATGGAGAAGGATTTGGTCTGGTTTGCAAATTTGAGCAACCATAATTGCTCCACTACTATCTATTGTTTCTTGTCTAAGTAATATTTCCTTCCTGTAATAAAAGGTGTGCCCAGAACGTCTAGATCGTTGCTGGTGTTGCCATGTTTTTTGCGTCGGATCACTACTTTGGAGAGGAGATTCTTGCCCTAGTAAAGTTTCCGTTCTTTCGCTCAATCGCTACTTTGAGTTTGTTGTGAGTTTGTTGTGTGAAGGAGTTTGCAGAGATGGTGAATCCACTTGTAGAAACGTATCTCAATGAAGCCAATAATTTAGATGGCTTGAATTTCATCAATTGGAAATTCAAAATGCAGACCTTGATGGAGGCTTATGGTGTGTGGACGATTGCAAAAGGATATGAAGTGCGACCTGATGTGACTACAGGTGAAACAACGGAAAAAATCCAAGATTAAGATACGCAGAAGAACAAAGACAAGGTATTATTATGAATGTACGTGAAAGATAATATAATTCCACACATTAGATGCTAAAACTTCTAATGAAACTTGGAAACGACTTAAAGATTTGTATGAGACCAATAATACAAATCGTATTATTTTTCTGACGAGTAAATTGCTAAGTATTAAAATGGATGTAAATGAGTTTGTTAGTACTTTTCTTGAAATTAAATATCTTGGTGAATTACATTATTTCCTAGGTCTTGATGTTTGGAGAAAAGTTGGCCAAACTTTTGTTTCTCAAGGTAAATATGTCAGAGAAGTACTTAGGAGATTTAAAATGGATCAGTGTAAATCTTATTTTGTTCTAATGCAACATAATGTGAAACTTTGGTGTGATGATGGTTCGAAGGAGGTGAATGGCACTATGTATATACAGATGGTGGGCAGTTTGAGTTATCTCACCATAAGTAGACTCGACATAGCATATTTTGTGAGTGTGTTAAGTCAATTTATGGCAAAACCTAAATAAAGTCATTGGAATGCAGCAAAGGAAGTACTCAGGTATCTCAAAGGAACAATTGATTATGGTATTAAATATATTGATTCATTTGATGTTGAGCTGAAAGGTTACTTAGATTCAGATTAGGTTGGCAATCTAGATGATCAAATATCTATCAAAGGTTATGTGTTTGGCATTGGATCCAGGATTGTTTCATGGACTAGTAAGAAGGAACCTATTGTATCTTTGTCTTCCACTGAAGCAAAATATAAAGCTTTGTGTGCAACAACTTGTGAAGTTGTTTGGTTGATAAGACTTCTTCAAGATGTTGGAGAAGAACAAAGGAAACCTACAATGATCAAATGTGATAACCAGAGCTTAATCAAGATGGAAAATAATCCGATTTATCAAGCGAGGACAAAGCATGTTGATGCTCAGTTTCATTTTGTTAGAGAGAAGATACAGTCTAATGAAGTGGCTCTTAAGTATTGTAATACTTGTGAAAATGTTGTTGATGTTTTCACTAAGCCTCTTGGAAAGATTAAATTTGAATTGTTTAGGGAGATGTTAGGTGTGGAAGTCAACCCTTTCTCCATTAAGGGGGAGACTGGGAATAATGGAGACTATTCTAGAATTACTATTCTTACATAGTTGTTAAGTAGTTAGGATTGGATCTTTTATTGGCATCTAGATCCTATTTGTTAGGAAGTTGTTTCTCTCCTTTAACGAACTCATGTATCTTTATTATCTCATAATTTAGCGGGTGCCATAATAAGATAATTGATCTGCCCCTTAAAAGAAGATATCCAAGTGTGGTAAGGTATCCAAGTTTAGTGGCCATCAGATGGTTTTAAATTTAAGCTATGCATCAATTTTCACAAAGCTTTTACTTTAAAAAATGAGTTTCTAGTTATTAATAAGATTTGACTATTTTTTAAAAAATAACTAATACAAGCTAAACTCATTTTTAAGTAAGTTATTAGTTACCCACTAAACACTTTGGTTCATATATTAATTGAATTATATCAAAAACTTAAAAAAAAAAATACTAGGAAAAAACATAAAACTCTTAAAATATTCCTTGATAGTATTTGACCTAATCATCCTTGATAGTATTTGAGCTAATCATTCCTTTTCAATTGATTGAATGAATATGACATTAAACTCCATGGATAAGATCTTAATAAAAGATTTTCCTATGATGTTTCATTTGGAAAATCATTTTATTATATTAATAGGGTAATTCTTGAACTTTTTGTGGGTATTATTAAATTTATTGTTCTGTATGATTAAGGATTAGTGTGAGCATTAATCCTTAAAATTTGTTTCATATTCTTTTATATTAATTTTTCATTCTAAATATAAGATTTTAATAAAAAAATTCTTTAATGTTTTTTTGGAAAACCATTTTTCTATATTAATAAAACAATTGTTGAATTTTTATGAACATTATTATATTAAATTAATTATTTTGCATGATTAAAAATTAGTATTTAAAACATTAATCTTTAAAATTTGTTTCATATTCTTTTATATCACTTTTTCATCTTTATGTTATGAGGAATAATATTTCTGATTGGAATTACATTACTCTTGGATTGGTATACAAAGAAAACCCATATGTCTATTAAGTTTCAAATTATTTAAAAAAAAAATGCTTTATTCCAAATAAATGATAAATTCACTTTCTGCAGATTATCAATTTTTAAATGATAAATTCACTTTATGCAGATTATCAATTTTTCATCTTTGTATAATGAGAAATATTCTTTTCACTCCATTTTCTTTTATACTTTTATCAATTTTTCATCCCTATATACTTTTTGCACTCCATTTTAATCCCCATATACTTTTTGCACTCCATTTTAATGGCAAGTTATAACCCAAAAACCCGCTTGTCTGTCAGTGAAGACAAACTGCACCCATTCTCTTTCATGTCCAATTACAAAAGCTTTGACATTGGTGCAAACGAATGCAAATTAGGTGGAGAATCAAGAGGATTTAATTACTGTGGTCGAAGTAAGTGGTGGGATATGCCCTCGTTCGACAACGAAGGTGAATGGTCCGTTGGCGCATCGAAGTAAGTGGTGGGATATGCCCTCGTTCGACAACGAAGGTGAATGGTCCGTTGGCGCATCAGGCCAACATCATCTATTGCAACAACAACGTTTCAATAAGGTTTCCCACTTCTTCACCTCAATGTGCAAGTCAACAGTTCAAGTCGATTATATTTCAAAATTTGTTAATGTATACCCATGCAATGATATTTCAACAAAAACGAAATCAAGGTCTCAATGATGCCTCTATATAGTTATACCCCTTTGTAACTTTATGTTGTACAGATTGTTACAACAAACTTTTGTAACTTTATGTTGTACTTTATCTTGTTTAGATTGTTAATTTCAGTGTTGATGATGGCAATGAAACATAGGAATCTCAATTATGTTTCAACAAAAACGAAATCAAGGTCTCAATGATGCCTCTATATAGTTATATCCCTTTGTAACTTTATGTTGTACTTTATCTGGTTCAGATTGTTAAAAAAAAACATTGGCACTTTCAAAGTGTAAAGTTCCAAGCATATGTTGTTAGTTTGTGTAATTTGGAAAGGATACCCACTATAACTAGAACAATTTTTCATGTAGTTTCTAGCTGCTTTTTCTTTTACTCAAAGGAGGTATCCTTAAGTGTTGAATCTTCAACAGTTTCCCTTAAACTTTTGTAAAAATTAAAGGAGGTCCATTTGAATTTTAGAAAACACTATTTTTATTTGCTTTCAGTTTATCTAACTTGGTTTGATGGTTCCCTTTCTTTGATGTTCAGTTTTGATGGTTCCTTTTGATGGATGTTTTGATGGTTCCTTTCTTTCATGTTCAGTTTTTTGTGTTCCTTGTCTTTGATTTTTTGGCTTATCTTTCATGAGACAAGGATTTTGGTGATTTGGCTTATCTACCTAGTTTGAGTATTTTGATTTGGGTTATTTGACAAAGTTGGAACAATCAGGAAAATGGAAGATTTTATAGCTTCCTTTGAGCGCCTGGCTTTTCGAACAGAGGACATGCATGATGCCTTTTTCCGAAAATGTTTTATCAGTGGCCTCAAGGATGAGATTCAGGCCCATGTTCTCATGGCTCGGTCTCAGAGTTGGGTGGAGGCTACTAAAAGAGCTAAAGAAGCACAACAGGTTGTATCTTCTCAAAACCAGAAACCCTCCTTTATCCCTCGCCCTAAACCAATAAGTCCCACTACTACCTCCGCTCCACTAAAGATCCAAAAATTGACCAGGGATGAAATGGATGAATGCCAACTCAAAGGCCTTTGTTATAATTGTGATGACAAATATCTCCCAGGCCACAAGTGTAAGGAACAAAAGTTGTTTATGGCCATCTCTGAGGATATTTCAGAAGAGGATATTGAAACTCCCCTTGTGTCTGAGTCACCTGAAACTCCCGACATAACCCCTCCCTCAGACCCTCCCAAAGTAGAACCGGTCATTTCCATCAATGACCTCACTGGCTTCTCCACTCCCTAAACCCTCAAGCTAATCGGTTACATCAAGCATCAGAAGGTCATCATCCCGGTTGATAGTGGAAGCACCCATAATTTTATTCATCGCAACATTTCCCAAGAAACTCATTGCTACATCCATGTCGTCAATAATTTCCAAATCATGATTCCCAATGGTCGCTCCATGAAATGTGGAGGGCATTGTGAAAATGGGCATCTCCAAATTGGTGACTACCACTTGAAATCTCATATGTTTGCTATCGACATGGGCGGTTGTGACATTGTGTTGGGTGTAGACTGACTAAGGACTTTGGGTCCCATTCTCATGGATTTTAAGAAATTAACCATGCAATTTGACCAGGAGGGCCACCAATATAAGTTCCAAGGAATCACTGTTGGTTCACCTGAGATCATTAGTTCCCATCGCATGGAAAAGCTACTCAAAAAGGGTCATTTTAGTATTATTGCTCAACTCCATGCCATACAAGCAACAGAAACACCCTCGGTGCCGCAAGACCTCCAATCCATCATTTCTAAACATCAAGTGGTCTTTTCCACTCCCCAGGGACTCCCTCCTTCACGTGGTGTTCATGATCATTTCATTCCCCTTGTACCCAGAAGCCTTCCTCCCAATATCTGTCCATATTGTCACCCCTTTTCCCAAAAAAATGAAACTGAGAAAATGGTCCAGGAACTCCTTAATGCAGGCATTATCCACCCTAGTATGAGCCCCTGATCTTCTCTTGTGGTCATTGTTCTGAAGAAATAATGTTCTTGGCGAATGTGTCCTGACTTCCGTGCCCTCAACAAACTTACCATTAAAGACAAATTTCTCATTCCTATCATTCATGACCTCCTGGATGAACTGAGTGGTGCCCAATTCTTTACTAAACTTGATCTTCGTTCAGGCTACCACCAGATACGTATGAAAGAGGCACACATTCCCAAGACTGCCTTTAGAACTCATGAGGGCCACTATGAGTTTTTGGTCATGCCCTTTGGCTTGTTTAATGCCCCCTCCACCTTCCAAAGCCTCATGAATCATGTCTTTTGTCCTTTTCTCCGTCATTTTGTCTTAGTTTTCTTTGATGATATCCTCATCTATAGCAAGACCTGGACGAAACATCTTGCTCACGTGGATCGAGTTCTCCATCTACTCTCTCAGCTCCAACTTTTCCTAAAACAGTCTAAATGTGCTTTTGGCGCCTTAGAAGTAGAGTACTTGGGTCATTTGGTTGGCAAGGATGGCGTCAGGGTGGATCCTAAAAAGATTGAAGCTATGCAAGACTAGACTCACCCAAAGACTCTCAAAATCTTGCGTGGATTTCTGGGCTTAACAGGTTATTATCGCAAGTTTGTTAAGAATTACGGAAAGATTGCAGCACCTCTCACTGCTCTCCTAAAAAAGAACTCTTTCACTTGGACTCCAGCTGCTGCTCAAGCTTTTCAAACCTTGAAGATGGCCATGTGCACCACTCTAGTCTTGGCCCTTCCTGATTTCACAAAGACCTTTGTCTTGGAATGTGATGCTTTAGGGAAAGGAATTGGCGATGTCCTTATGCAAGAGGGTTGGCCATTGGCCTTTACCAACAAGCAACTATCTGAAATAAATCTGGGAAAATCTATCTATGAAAAGGAAATGTTGGCTATTCTGCATGCCGTTGATTTGTGTTGCCCTTATCTATCAGGGCAATGCTTCCAAATTAAGATAGACCATCAAAGCCTCAAGTACTTTATGGAACAACGCATTTCCTCCCCGAAGTAACCAAAATGGGTAACTAAGCTATTTAGCTATGATTATGAGATCATTTACAAGAAAGGCAAAGAAAATGTGGTTGTGGATGCACTTTCCCGCAAATATGAAGATGAAGGATCATTTTTTTCTCTTTCCTTCATTGTACTAGATTGGCTCCAAGCCGTTCGCCAGGAATGGCTACAAGATCCCAAAAGTTCATAGTTGATCCAAAAATTGCAGTCTAGTGCTCCAGCTCCCCTAAGGTACTCTTGGCTCTATGATGAGCTTCGATACAAAGGTCGTTTGTATTTAAGTAAACAGTCAAAGCTTAAATCCACGGTACTTTCTAAGCTTCATGCTACACCGACAGCGGGGCACTCCGGGTTCACCAAAACCTATGACAGGTTCAAACGTTCTTTTTTCTGGGATGGTATGAAACAGGACATTCGTAATTTTGTCACCGAATGTGATGTGTGTCAATGCAACAAGGGAGAAACAATCAAATCTCCGAGCACACTACAACCGTTCTCGATTCCACCTACTATTTGGAAGGACATCTCTACGGATTTTATTACAGGCTTACACAAATCGGGAAATAAATCAGTCATGATGATGGTTGTTGATCGCCTTTCCAAGTATGCTCATTTATGCACTCTTCAACAACCGTTTACAACATCCACGGTGGCTCAAATTTTCATGGATCAGGTCTTCAAGCTTCATGGCATGCCACACTCTATTGTTTCTGATCACGACCCAACTTTCAAAAGAAATTTTTGGAAAGAACTGTTCAAGCTACAAGGAACCTAATTGCATA
>JASDQU010307173.1:31860-61509 GCA_032191745.1 Picea mariana
ACAAGTGTTTGGAAACATATTTGAGGTGTTTTGCCTTGGAAAAGAAAAATCAATGGGCTCAATGGTTACCCTTAGTTGAATGGTGGTACAACACTTCATACCATACAGCTACACGCATGATTTCTTTTGAAGCAGTATATGGACATAAGCCACCTTCAATTCTCTCATACTTACCTAGTGTCTCGAAGGTCCATGCGTTTGACCAAACACTTACAGTTTGAGAGGATATTCTCCGTACCCTCAAAGAGAATTTGGTCATGGCACAAAATCGCATGAAGCAACAAGCAGAATAAGGTCGCTCTGAACGTCAATTTGAAGAAGAGGATCAGGTGTTTCTTTGCTTGCAACCTTACAAGAAGAATTCCCTCAATGCCGAGCATTGTCAAAAGCTAATGCCCAAATTTTATGGTCCTTATATAGTTCTCAAGCATGTGGGACAAGTGGCCTATCAGTTAGCGTTGCCCAGTTATTCAAAGCTACATCCTATTTTTCATGTTTCCTGCTTAAAGAAGGTGATCGGAACTAAGTGTCAAATTCAAACCAACCTTCCCGAGTTAGTCGAAGAAGGATCCATTTGGCTACAACCACAAGTAGTTTTGGACCAGAGTGAGTGTCGCCTACGTCAGAGAACCATCGAGGAAGTTTTAATCCAATGGAAAGATACAACTCCAGCAGATGCCACTTGGGAACCACCTACCATTTTGCAGCAATTTCCACATCTCAAGCCTTGAGGACAAGGTTGTTTTTAAGGGGGAGGACATGTTAAGGTCCTAACCCGCACATAGATACAACAAAATATTTAGATGTAATAAAGGTCAATATTAATAAGGCCTTGCAATAAAATAAAATAAATCGAATGTAAGAAGACCTAATAGAAGCTTCCGCTTCTAGAAGGATCTTCCTCTAGATACTTCTTTTGATAGACATATTTAGTATAAATAGGAGTCGAGGGTATGAGAACCCTAGCTTGGAGATTATTGTAATAGAGCTCTGCTCAACTGGAGGTTGCCCCCTCGAAGAGGCCCATGAACATTGCTCTCAGAATCAAAGTGTTATTTATGTTGTTATTCTTATATCATTTCCGTGTTATTGTGGTGATTATTCTAGTTATATTGTTGTTATTCTGCCATTTCTAGCATTTTATTTTTATTCTGCATACTTTTTATATTTGGTATATTACAGTGTTAACTCAGTTTATGACAAAACTTCAAGAAAGTCATTGCAATGCAGCAAAGGTAGTACTCAGGTATCTCAAAGGAACAATTGATTATGGTATTAAATATACCGATTCATTTGATGTTGAGTTGACAAGTTACTCAGATTTAGATTGGGTTGGCAATAGAGATGATCGAAAATATACCACATGTTATGCGTTTGGCATTGGATCTAAGATTGTTTTATGGAGCAGTGAGAAGAAACCTACTAGGTCTTTGTCTTCTATTGAAGCAGAATATAAAGCTTTGTGTGCAGCAACTTGTGAAGTTGTTTGGTTGAGAAGACTTCTTCAAGATGATGGAGAAGAACAAAGGAAACCTACAATGATAAAATGTGATAACCAGAGCTCAATCAAGCTGGAGAATAATCTGATTTATCATGGGAGGACAAAGCATGTTGATGCTCAGTTTCATTTTGTTAGAGAGAAGATGCAGTCTAATGAAGTGGCTCTTATGTATTGTAATACTTGTGAAAATGTTGTTGATATTTTCACTAAGCCTCTTGGAAATATTAAATTTGAATTGTTTAGGGAGATGTTAGGTGCGGAAGTCAACCCTTTCTCCATTAAGGGACAGACTTGGAATAATGGAGAATAGTCTAGAATTACTATTCTTACATAGTTGTTACGTAGTTAGGATTGGATATTTTATTGGCATCTAGATCCTATTTGTTAGGAAGTTGTTTCTCTCCTTTAACGAACTCATGTACATCTTTATTATCTCATAATTGGAGCAAAGCATTTCATTCAATAATCAATTTGTCTTTCCTTGTCATTGTTTCAAGTATTTTATAGCTTAAAAGATACTAAGACATTATAAATGGCTCTATGTGTTCATACTTCTACATAGATTGAAAATTTTCACCCCTTGAAAACTCATTTTTAACTAAGTTATTAGTATCCCAGTAAACATCATATGCATCAGTGGAATTATATCAAAAACATTTAAAAAAAATATGAAGAAAGGACATAAAACTCTTAAAATATTACTTGATAGGATTTGAGCTAATCATTCATTTTCAATTGATTGATCGAATATGATATTAAAATCCATGGATAAGATCTTAATAAAAGATTTTTCAATTGAATATGATATTAAACTCCATGGATACGATCTTAATAAAAGATTTTTCTATGATGTTTCATTTGGAAAACCATTTTATTATATTAATAGGGAAATCGTTGAGCTTTTTGTGAGTATTATTAAATTGATTATTATGTATGATTAAGGATTAGTGTGAGCATTAATCCTTAAAATTTGTTTCATATTTTTTTATATCAATTTTTCATTCTAAAGATAAGATAGACATAATCAAGCCAGTGATGTGGCATTGAAAAACGTCAAGAACCACTAACTTAAATTATGTTACTATGTTCCATGAATATTCTTTCATCATATAATTTTACAAACCAAAAATGAATAATGAAGATTTTTCTACTAATTTAGAAAACAACCTACAAGCAACGCTGATGTTCATGGTTCAATCAATTCTATGCTCAAGGAACAAATCTATGTCTTTCTTTGAGGGATAACGATGGAGTCCGTTGGGGAACCTTTTGTACCAGAAATTCCACAAGTACTAGTACAGATCATCTATCATGATTCATATCCAATAATCTTCTTTAATAGAGTAACAATAGGCTCTAATGCTTGATTTTCCTCATTGCTGCTCACCAATTTCTAGCTTCTTCTCACTACTTTGAGAAACCAGCTCCACCTAATAATATGCCCACTACCACCATGGGATACACTTTTCCTCCATATAATAATTTTCATGCATCTTCGAATGCAATCATCTATGTTATTGACAATCCATCTGTAATATGTGATCTCCATTATATAAATTTATGGTTGAATTGAATTAGCAGCAAAACGATAATATTAGCTCCATTTGATCAAAGTCGAGTTTGTACTCATCAACAAGGTTCTACGACATGATAATTGTTATTACCCTGAACGAACTCTCCTATTATTTCAATATGCTGATAACTCAAGCCACATAACAATCACCTGTCTAATTTCTTGGTAACAAAGGCCATTAATTGGTGACTCTGAATACTGTACACTAGTATCTTCATAGCTCTTTAACTAACACATGTACAAACAATCACTCAAAGAAACTATCTACTTTCACCAAACCCAACAATTCACTCTCCTACACTAACCTATGTACATAACATATGTACAGAGATTAACATATGTACAGATGATTAATATTGCAGAATTGGCATGATCACAACCCTAGCCCTTCTCTCAATATAGTCAGGGTTGCACTAACATATGTGTAGGGATTAATATTGCAGAATTGGCATGATCATAACCCTAGCCCTCTCCCAAGACAATCGGGGTTTGCACACATAAGACATAAGGCACTCAACAATCACACAGGCATAAGGCACTCACACTATTATTATTATTGCATATACAAATGGTTAAGAACATGTGTTTCCTCTTAAGAGGTCACAAGTTCAAATCCAGAGGGGGGGTAGGGTATGTATACCTCTGTAGACTTTACCAGTCAAATCGTTGAACAGAGGGGGGGGCCTTGTCCCACAAACAAGGGGGTCTCATACACCAATTTGGTGTGGCTTGACCCTGACCTTAAAAATAGATTATTATTATTATTATTATTATTATTATATACTTATACAATGTTGTCAGATTCAACTTATTCCAATTCCAATTCCAATTTTAAAGAGAAAAGTTAAGAGAATATTTCAACTTGTCTCTAACAAACCCAAACCAAATCTACATTAATTCTAAGAAAAAGATCAATAAAAAGAAAATTTCTTAGTCAAAGCAAAGTTTTGGTGAGCGATTCAGTGCACCAACCAAATCTACATTAATTCTAAGAGGAAAACTGCATACTCAAACAAAGTTTTGGTGAGCGATTCAGTGAACCTTCCCGACGCTGAAAATTGTTAACGACTTCACTGTTAGGATTCATGGATTAAGCAATTATAAGAAGAAGAAAGAATCCCTGCGCGGAATGTAAATTACTTCGCCTTTATGACAACGCAAACTTAGCTGGTGGAATGAACCTAGCTTAATGGATAAAACCAATTCTTCGGTGAAGTTTCAACAACTTTGGAAACTCGATAAAAACTAAGCTATTGCTTTTTTTTTCTTCAACGACAATATTAAAAATTGGGAGAGCTTTGTTAGAGATAATGCTTACAACTGTTTTAACTGTGAGTTTCTAGGTTAACTATGAGATAATGCTTAAAACTGTTGTAACTGTGAGTTTCTAGGTTAACTATTTTTAGCTAATCAGATCCACTTTCTTGGGATCTAATTTGCTAGGAGTCAGTGATCTGCATGCTATATATGTAACCTCCATTTGTCTATTAAGAAATACAATCTATTCTTTATGTATGAATCTTGTGCAATGACTTCCCTCTCGTTTTGTAAGTTGGTATTAAAGCTTGGCTGGGATTAATCCCTCACGGGAATGCCCAAGAAGATGAAATAGTTTGAGAGACGATTCTCTATACATAAGTAGCGTGTTGAACTTCTTAATTTTTTCTGTGTGTTTTTTTGGTTTGAAATATCACTGCCCAAATGTACGTTGATTAAATGGTTGGAGAAATAGTTGTGCGCTACATCCGGTGACAGATACATATCTGTTAAATCATTCAGGCGCAGATCTGCATGCTGAGAAGGAACCGTTGTTTACAAGAGAGAAAAACACTGCTAGATTCAGAGAAAATCACTGCCAAAAATCGAACCCACGTCAAATATCATTTCCAAGAGGAGGGGGTCATTTGTTGCATTCGCTGTGAAAAGAAAAAACATCTGGTGTCTGAAGAAAGGAGCATATACTCTGTTTAAATTAAAGAAGAGGAGATCACAGTCGTGAAGAAGATTTAAAGAAAGCCGACTGTGTGAAAGAGCCGAGGGAGGAATCTACATGAAGGAGCTGAATCCGCATGAAGGAGATGTGGGAAGAATGCATGGATCATTGTGAGAAGAATGTGTTGCCGACTTAGAAGAAATTCG
The DNA here is from genome assembly GCA_032191745.1 of Picea mariana. NCBI lineage: Eukaryota > Viridiplantae > Streptophyta > Pinopsida > Pinales > Pinaceae > Picea > Picea mariana. Next base: position 37,074 of record JASDQU010307173.1, read on the forward strand.
TTGCATGGTTATTAAATTTAATCATAGAATGTATGGCACTGGCATTATAAATAAGGTTTAAGTCAACGATGTGGTCATACTTCTTATTTTTTATTATTTTGAAGATGATGTAAATTGTGGTTTGATGTTGTGATGAAAGCTCTATTTGTATGAGGAGGCACTCATCTCCAACTGTGTGTTGTCTCTTTGAGAGCAACCTATCTTACATCAGATTGGGTTTGTTGTTGCTGTGTCAAATATTTGTTTTTTATTTGAGTGTGCAGATTTGTGAAAATTAAAAAACCAAATATAGAACATAGTGATGTAATTCAAGCTTGTAGTTCTTGAGTTCTTAGGTGCCACAATGGAGGGAAGGTTCTGGTATGAACAACACCTTTATTTTATAATAGTTTTTATAATAGTACTATGATGTATTGGCATGCATCTCTATTTCTGAATTTTTGGTATGCAGTCAATATCCGCACAACTTTCAAGTATTTTGGGACATTTATTTTGCCTTTTTTCTAATATGAAGTCAGTGGTCAGAGTACCAGAAAACACAGGAAAAGACAAGACAGAGGTCAAAGCAACTTTATCTTATATTAATGACATGATGGGTTGCAATGCATATCTTTCACCGAATTGTTGGTATGTTGTCAATTTCTGCAACTATCTTTGTTTCCTCACAGATTGGGCAGTCTGAGTAATTGCAGGGAATGGTCCTTTTGCTTTAGCTATCAAATACATGGTGGAAAAGTTTTGTGACTAGAAACTGAAGTCATCGTGAAAATTGAAATATTCTTCCTCCCGATACTATCCATGTTCTTGTGAAAGTAGTGACATGGTTTGGGAAGGATTTAAATCAGATCAAATTTTACTTGGAATAATTGAAAATAGTCTAGAATTACTATTCTTACATAGCTGTTAAGTAGTTAGAATTCGATCTTTTATTGGCATCTAGAGCCTATTTGTTACGAAGTTGTTTCTCTCCCTTAACAAACTCATGTATCTTTATTATCTCATACTTCAATGATGATTAGTGCGTGGTGTGTGGCGACTTCCAAGTGAAGCTCGTCTCACCTTGGAGCAGAGCATTTCATTCAATAATCAATTTGTCTTTCCTTGTTATTGTTTCAAGTTGGTATCAGAGCAGAGGTGAGCTCATGTGGGTTAATAATGCCTTGAGGAGCCGTGGAGTGTGGAGCCCTTTGAAGCCGCTGCAACCGTGGAGTTGTTGCACAGAGTTGTCGATTCCCTTGAGCTGTTGCCACTACCTGAGGGCTGCGTCGAGCATAACATCCGTCATGTAGAGATTTTTTGCTTCTCCTCTCAATCTAGAGGCTACAAATTTGATAGTTGTTGAAGATTGGTGGCTGCTATAGATCTGATCGTTGTCGAAGTTTTTTGTTGTGGAGTGTGCCCAGATCATGTTGTGGCCAATTATTTGTGTCGTGTGCAGAAGAAGGGACTGGTCTATTATGTTCAATCGTACCTGTGTTCATTGCTAGTGTCAGATCGACGCCCAAGGAGCACCATTCAGTTTCCAGAGCATCGATCTAGAGGTTGAATCATTATTTTTGACCTATGAAGGGCTGATCCACGGGTTTGGTGCTACTGGTGAATCGGTGGAGGTGTTGTTGGAGATTGTTGTTGTCCACACACCAGTCCGCTGCCCAGTTCGTTGACATATCACTACTATCGATGCCAGTTGTTGAGTTGCTATCGACGCCAGCTATTGTGAGATCGTTGTTGTCCACAGTTCATTGTTGTCCCAGCGTATTGTATGATCACACCCAGACCTGACAACTCTCCCTGAAGGATTCCAGCAACATGGAGAAGGATTTGGTCGGGTTTGCAAATTGGAGCAACTAGAATTGCTCCACTACTATCTATTGTTTCTTGTCTGAGTAATATTTCCTTCCTGTAATAAAAGGTGTGCCCAGAACGTCTAGATCATTGCTGGTGTTGCCATGTTTTTTTGCGTCTGATCACTACTTTGGAGAGGATATTCTTGCCCTGGTAAAGTTTTCGTTCTTGTGTTCAATCGCTACTTTGAGTTTGGTGTGAGTTTGTTGCGTGAAGGAGTTTGCAAAGATGGCGAATCCACTTGCAGAAACGTATCTCAATGAAGCCAATAAGTTAGATGGCTCGAATTTCATCAATTGGAAATTCAAAATGCAGACCTTGATGGAGGATTATGGTGTGTGGACGGTTGCAAAAGGAGATGAAGTGCGACCTGATGCGACTGCAGGTGCGACAACGGAAAAAATCCAATATTAAGATAAAGCCAAATCATATTATTTTTCTGACGAGTAAATTGCTAAGTATTAAAATGGATGTAAATGAGTTTGTTGGTACTTTTCTTGGGGGAATTAAAGAATTGAAATATAACTTGGGAGATATAGGAGAAAAAGTGTCAAACATTGATCTTGTCACAATTAACCTAAATGAAATGCTAGAGGATTATCAAATGTTTATAACAGGTCTTGCAGTGAAAGAAAAATCTCCTACAATGTCGACTTTTGAGGAATTGACAGGCATATTGTTGCAAGAGGAAGAGAGGCGCATGAATTTGAAGCCTCATAATTCAGACTTAGCACTATGGAAAAAGAAGAGATTCCCTAAATGGAAACCAGGAGGAGTCAGATGAGGAAGTTCATTTCAAAGGAAGTCATTTTCAAATCCAAATCAAGGTATGTCTTTCCCAAAGCCAAATCAAGCTATGTCATCTAATAGAAATGAGCCTAAGTGTTTCTATTGTGGTAGGACCTGGAATCTTGCAAGAGAATATTATAAGAAGAAAATTGATGAGGCTAGACATAAATACAAGAAACATTCATGACACCTTGCAGAAGAAAACCTTAATTTTGATTCAAAATATATCAGATTCTTTGTGTCTAATGTTGCACGCTCTGTTGAAACTAATGATGTTAACGCATGTTTTGTTGATTTTGGAGCCTCAATTCACATGACATGTAATAAGAATTGGTATATAAACTTTAAAGAAACACATAATGGTTCCCATATTTATCTTGGAGATGATCGTTCCTATCAGATCAAGGGAAATGGAGATATTCCAGTAACATTGTCGAATGGTACTGTCAGACACATTCACAATGTTGTGTATGTCCATGGGATAAAAAAAAAACTTGATTTTGGTGTCCACAATTATAGATCATAATTTGAAGGTCGAATTCTTCAAGACACATTGTATAGTGAAGGACTTGCAGGATCATTACATAATTGTTTCCTCGGGAGTCAGACTTGGAGGTCTGTAAAAACTTGATGTCACCAGAAAGAACCATCAAGCATTGACTTCTGCAACTATGCCTACAGAAACTCTTTGGCACCATACATATGGTAACATCAATTATCATGATTTGTTGTTATTACAAAAAAAAATAATGGTTGAAGGACTCCCTATGTTGAAGAATGAGTATGTTGTTTGTGAAGGTTGTGTGTTAGGAAAGATGCACATAGATGAATTCCCCTCTAATTCTGAGAGGAGAAAGAAATATGTATTATAATTTGTGCATATTGATATTTGTGGACCAATGCAAACAAAGTCCTTAGGTGGTGCTTATTATTGTTTTCTATTTATTGATGATTGCACAAGATACATGTATGGGTTTATTTCCTTAGGAGAAAGAGTGATGTTTTTGAATACTTTAAGGAATTCAAAAACATGGTGGAGAAGCAAACAGGAAAAACCATAAAAGTCCTTCATTCAGATCAAGGGGGAGAGTACATATTGGGGAACCTCATCAAGTATTGTTAAGATCATGGAATAATACAACAATTCACAGTACCACACACTCCACAGCAGATCGGAGTTGCATAAAGGAAAAACAGAACTCTGGTGGAGTGTGCATGAAGTATGATGAAATGTAAGAATCTCTCAAATGTTTTTTGGGCTGAGGCCATTAGCACTACTATTTATTTAAAGAATAGAAGTCCAACAAGGTGTCTTGATCATAAAACTCCTTTTGAAGCCTTGTATGATTCTAAACCAACAATTAATAATTTGAGGATATTTGGGTGTAAGGATTTTTCACATATTCCAAAGGAGATAGGAAGAAGCTTGATGCTAAAGCCATCAAATGCATTTTTTTAGCATACTTTTTCAGAATTTAAAACATATAAATTGTTTGATCCGTCTACTCACAAAGTGTTTGCAAATAGAAATGTAACTTTCCATGAACAGACTGAAGGAAGCAATGAAAGAAACAATGATGAGGGATGGCATGTTCTACTTGAAGATGAAGAGGTCAAAGAAGAAGTTGAAGAGTAGCAACAACAACAACAATAATAAAATGCATCTATTGACATGGATACATCTAGTAGTGAAGAAGGATCTTCAAAAAACGGAGAAGAAGTCACCAGCCAATTGAGAAGATCTTCATGATAGGTTCATCCACCTGAAAAGTATAAATATTATGCCATGATGAGTAATATTTTAAATGTCATAGAGCCCATGAGTTTTAATGAAGCTAAAAAACATGAAAAATGGATAAAAGCAATAGAGGAAGAATATGACTCTATAATGAAAAACAAAACTTGGGAATTGACTAAATTTCTTAAAGATAGAATCCCCATAGAATGTAAATGGATATACAAACCCAAATTCAAAGAATATGGTAGTATAGATAAATATAAATTCAGATTGGTGGAAAAAGGGTACTCACAGAAGGAGGGCATTGATTATGGAGAAACATTTGCACTAGTAGCTAAGTTAAACACTATAAGATTGTTAATTACACTAGCTACAAAGTACCATTGGAAGATTCACCAATTAGATGTAAAATCTTCTTTTCTGAATGGTGAATTAAAGGAAGAGGCTTACCTTACTCAACCATAGGGGTTTGTGAAAAGTGTTCAGGAACATTTAGTGTGTAAATTAAAGAAAGAATTGTATGGACTGAAAGAGGCACCTAGGTCATGGTATGAGAAGATAGACTCTTTATTTCTTCAACAGGGTTTTATGAGGAGCAAAAGTGATCCAAAATTGTATACCAAGTTTGATGAAAACAGGCATATTGCACTGATTTCCTTATATGTTGATGATTTAATTATTACAGGAAATTTAGAAAAATTAATTAATGAAATTAAGGAGCATATGTCACAGGTATTTGAAATGAAATATCTTGGTGAATTACATTATTGCCAAGGTCTTAATTTTGGAGAAATGTTGTCCAAACTTTTGTTTCTCAGGGTAAATATGTCAGAAAAGTACTTAGAAGATTTAAAATGGATCAGTGTAAATATTCTTTTATTCCAATGCAGCAGAATGTGAAACTTTGTTGTGATGATGGTTCACAGGAGGTGAATGGCACTATGTATAGACAGATGGTGAGAAATTTGAATTATCTCACCACAACCAGACCTGACATAACATATTTTGTAAGTGTGTTAAGTAAGTTTATGGAAAAACCTCAAGAAAGCCATTGGAATGCAGCAAAGGAAGTACTCAAGTATCTCAAAGGAACAATTGATTATGGTATTAAATATACTGATGCATTTGATGTTGAGCTGAAAGGTTACTCAGATTCAGATTGGGTTGGAAATCCGAATAATCGAAGATCTACCACATGTTATGCGTTTGGCATGGGATCTGGGATTGTTTCATGGAGCAGTAAGAAGCGAACTACTGTTTATTTGTCTTCTACTGAAGAAAAATATAAAGCTTTGTGTGCAGGAACTTGTGAAGTTGTTTGGTTGAGAAGACATCTTCAAGATGTTGGAGAAGAACAAAGAAAACCTACAATGATCAAATGTGATAACCAGAGCTCAATCAAGATGACGAATAATCCGATTTACCATGCAAGGACAAAGCATGTTGATGCTTAGTTTCAGTTTGTTAGAGAGAAGATGTAGTCTAATGAAGTGGCTCTTATGTATTGTAATACTTGTGAAAATGTTGTTGATATTTTCACTAAGCCTCTTGGAAAGATTAAATTTGAATTGTTTAGGGAGATGTTAGGTGTGAAAGTCAAGCCTTTCTCCATTAAGGGAGAGACTTGGAATAATCAAGAATAGTCTAGAATTACTATTCTTACATAGCTATTAAGTAGTTAGGATTGGATTTTTTTTGGCATCTAGATCCTATTTGTTAGGAAGTTGTTTCTCTCCCTTAAGGAACTCATGTATGTTTATTATCTCATAATTCAATATTGATTAGTGTGCAGTGTGTGGAGACCTCGAGGTGAAGCTCGTCTCACCTTGGAGCGAAGAATTTCATTCAATAATCAATTTGTCTTTCCTTATCATTGTTTCAAGTATTTTGTAGCTTCAAAGATACTAAGACATTATAAATGACTCTATGTGTTCATTCTTCTACATAGATTGAAAATTTTCTTTAACGGGTGCCATAGTAAGTCAGTGGATATGAAATTATCTTAAAGATCAAGTTTTAAGATAATTGATCTGCCCTTAAAAGAAGGTATCCAAGTTTGGTGGCCAACAAATGGTTTTAACCTTTAATATGATAAACAAATGGTTTTGACCTTTAAGATAATAAGTTTGAGAAAGCCTTTACTTTAAAAAATGAGTTTCTAGTTAATAATAAGTTTTACTATTTTTTTTTTTTTGAAATAACTCATGCATGCTAAACTTATTTTTAACTAAACTTTTAGTTTCCCACTAAACACTTTGGTTCATATGCATTAGTTAAATTATATAAAAACATTAAAAAAAAAAAATGAGAAAAGGACATAAAACTCTTAAAATATTTTTTGATAGGATTTAGCTAATCATCCCTTTTCAATTGGTTGAATGAATATGATATTAAACTCCATGAATAATATCTTAATAAAAGATTTTGGATGTTTCATTTGGAAAACCATTTTATTATATTAATAGGAGAGGTGTTGAACTCTTTTTGTAGGTATTATTAAATTGATTATTTTGTATGATTAAGGATTAGTGTGAGTATTAATCCTTAAAATTTGTTTCATATTTTTTATTAATTTTTCATTTTAAAGATAAGATTTTAATAAAAACTTTTTCTCTAATATTTTATTTGGAAAACCATTTTGCTATATTAATAGGGCAATTGTTGATTTTTTATGAACATTATTAAATTGATTATTTTACATAATTAAAAATTAATATTTAAAATATTAATCTTTAAAATTTGTTTCATATTCTTTTATATCACTTTTGTTTTTATAGGAAAACCATTTTGCTATATTAATAGGGCAATTGTTGATTTTTTATTGACGTTCTTAAATTGATTATTTTACATAATTAAAGATTAATATTTAAAATATTAATCTTTAAAATTTGTTTCATATTCTTTTATATCACTTTCTTTTTTATAGGAAAAATATTTTTGGTTTGAATTACATTATTTTTGGATTGGTGTACAAAGAAAACCATAAGCCTATTAAGTTTCAAATTATATAAAAAAATGCCTTATTCCAAATAAGAATGATAAATTAACTTTTTGCAGGTTATCAATTTTTCATCTTTGTATGGTGAGAAATATTCCATTTTGCACTCCATTTTCTTTTATATTTTTATCATTTTTTCATCCCTGTATACTTTTTGCACTCCATTTTAATGGCAAGTTATAACCCAAAAACCCATTCTCTTTCATGTCCAATTACAAAAGCTTTGACATTGGTGCAATCGAATGCAAATTAGGTGGAGAATCAAGAGGATTTAATTAGTGTGGTCGAAGTAAGTTGTGGGATATGCCCCTCTTATTCTTCCCTCGTTCGACAACAAAGGTGAATGGTCCGTTGGCGCATCAGACCAACATCATCTATTGCAACAACAACGTTTCAATAAGGTTTCCCACTTCCTCACCTCAATGTGCAAGTCAACACTTCAAGTCGATTATATTTCAAAATTTGTTAATGTATACCCATGCAATGATGTTTCAACAAAAACGAAATCAAGGTCTCAATGATGCCTCTATATGGTTATAATGTTGTACTTTATATTGTTCAGATTGTTACAACAAACTTTTGTAACTTTATGTTGTACTTTATCTTGTTTAGATTGTTAAAAAAAAAAAACGGCACTTCTTAAGTGTAAAGTTCCAAGCATATGGTGTTAGTTTGTTTTAATTTGGAAAGGAGGGATACTCATTATAACCACAACAATTCTTCATGTAGTTTCTAGTTGTCTTTTCTCTGACTCAAAGGAGGTATCTCTAAGTCAGTTCCCTTTAGGGACCCATTTGAATTTTAGAAAACACTACTTTTATTTGCTTTCAATTTTTCTGATTTGGTTTGAAAGGATTTTAAACAAAATAATTTAATTAAACACTAAATTTTAAAGATTTAAATCCAAGCCTTAAAAAATATATTTCAATGAATGAGAACTAGTAGATGGTTTTGGATTTGGATGATGTATTAAATTTTAATAGCATTAAACTTTTCGACGTATTGAAATAATTACACCGAAAGGCGTACACCTATTGACAATGGGCACAATTAATGATCTTTTAACCTTATTTAATCTTAAACCCTAATCTAATGGCTATGCATTGAAGATGCTGGCATATTCTTAGTCGTCCTCCAAAATCAATGGGTCAGATTTATTGTTCATAACTTTCTTGCATTTATCAAGGCATCAGTTAACATGTTTACTTTTTAACATTTACCTAATCACATTAAAAAATTACTGTAAGGATATGTAATTGCCACGTTTAAATGATTAAATAAGATTAAATCGTGGCATCTAAATAAATGCCCACATTCTGCTTCTGAACCGACTGTCTGAAACGTTTCATATTACCACAGACGGATTACCATAGACCTTTTATATTGGAGGCACGCATTACGTTTTATATTGGGGCATGCATTCCGTTTCATTACAGCGCATTGTTGTCAAGGCCATTTATGGTGCTCATCGATAGAGATTATGTGTAATGCGTGGCAGATCAATCTTGGTTAATGCGAAATGCAACAATGTATAATTGAACAATTATGGGGTTGTATGCTAATTAAAACATCTTATTTATCGACGAATTTGGATGATTAGAAATACAAATTTAACACTCGATCACAAATAAATTACGGATCAACGCATCCATTGGAACCCTAACTAGCAAATTCCATATCGACACATCTGGATCATCAAAAATGAAAATGTAGCTCCTTAAGGAATTACATATTTATAAATTGTGATATTTTGGTGTTTTATTTAATGTTTAGACAATGTGATTTAGATTTATGAATTGCAGGATTTCGGCGAAAGTAGAAGGTTCGTGTTAATGTTTAAAGAATGCAAAAATTGAATGGCAATGACATCAATCACAGTGTGAATTTTTTCCTCCGATAATCAACAACTTCTATTTATTTTGATAAATCATAAATAAATATGATGATGGAATAACTATTAAGAAAATGGGGTTGTGCGATTATATCAGTGATTCTCATATAAAACAATGTTCGATCATTGCAACTTTTAATGGCCACGTCTTTTAATAGCCACGTTTTTGTGCTGGCATCACCAGCGGTCGTCAGTCGAGGCATCACCAGCGGTCTTCTGTATTGTTTTAATATGTCTTTCGGTGTTAATCAACCACGTAATTGTGACTGTGCTAGTTTAGTTAAAAGTTAAATTTTAAGATAATTGATTTGCGCCTTAAAAAAAAATCCAAGTTTAGTAGCAGTTAGTTTTGAATAATTTTTACAAGGCTTTTACTTTCTGTAAAAAAATGAGTTTCTAGTTAATAAACTATTGTTTTCCCACTTCACATACTTTGGTTCATGTACATTAGTTGAATTATATAAAAATATAAATAAAAAAAAAGGAAAGGGCATAAAACTTTTAAAATATTCCTTGATAAGATTTGAGCTAATCATTCTTTTTCAATCAATTCAATATGATATTAAACTCCATGGATAAAATATTAATAAATGTTTTTGTTCATTTGGAAAACCATTTTGCTATATCAATAGGAAATTGCAAAACTTTTTGTGGACATTATTAAATTGATTATTTTGAATGATTAAAGATTAATGTGAATTAATCCTTAAAATTTGTTTATATTCTTTTATATCAAATTTTCATCCTAAAGATAAGATCTTAATAAAAAGCTTATGTTTTAATGTTTTATTTGGAAAACCATTTTAAGATAAGATCATGGAAGTAACTTTATTCTTGTAAAAAGCTTATGTTTTAATGTTTTATTTGGAAAACCATTTTAAGATAAGATCATGGAAGTAACTTTATTCTTGGTGTCCAGCTGTATTACTTTTTTTCATAAGGAAATAGGTGGGAAACTCACCAATATTTTCGGAAATAGGTGTGGGAAATTCATCAATACTTCTCCATATTGGTGAATGGTAAAAATACTAAACCATAACCCCAGAGATACAAAGCTTGAACTGATGCCTATACCAAAAATGTGCTCACATCTCACCAATTATACTATCCCATAAGACTACGTAGAGGCACACAACAAAGATTTGAGACTACCAGACAAAAAATAAAAATATAAGGACATACACATAATGTATCTACAGTTTGTTCTCACCCTGAACTTCCTATTATCATCACTGGCTCAAAAATTGGTACAGTTCGTATTTGGCATGCAATAATATACAGGCTTGATAATACTTTGAACTACGAGCTAGAACGAGTCTGGGCCATTGGTTAATCGGGTTGCTATGGGATATGATGTAGGTACAATCATGATTAAGATTAGTCTAGAAGACCCAGTTGCTAGCATAAACAGCAGTGGGAAAATTATTTGGGCAAAGCACAATGAAATATTCACTACGAACATTAAGGCAGTTAGAGAAAGACATTCAGGTGAGAGATGGGGAGAGATTGTCTTTAGGTATGAAGGTATTGGGAAGCTGTGTTCTATATCCACAGAGTTTAAAGTACAATCCAAATGGAAGATTTGTTGCGGTGGTGACTATATTATTTATATAGCTTTTGCGCGGAGAAAAAAAGATCCTTCGGATTTTTTCTTGTTTGTATGGATTTTCTCTTAAGTTTGTATGAGCATTATATTATTGAGAGATTTTACTAAATCTATTAAATTTAGTGAGAAAAAAATCTACTAAATTTTATTGAAATTATATAAAATTTTTCGAAATTTGAATATTTTTACAAAACTATATCTAAATATTTAGATATAAAATTAGTCCTAAATTTTTATATTTTAATATAAATTATCATTTTTAGAATTATATAAAAATCAATATATTTACTAAACCTGACCCAAATTAGTTAAGTCATTTGTTTACAGTTTTAGAGGCATAAGATTGCGAAGATAGTAATGAAATCATGTTGTAGAAGCCAACTCATACTAGATCACAGTATCACTCAGAAAAGGATAAAAGTTTGTTACAAGGAATCGCGCTATACTATCGTTCTGAGAAAACCACCAGATTTCTACGAAAACATTCTAGAGATCGCTGAGGATGAAAGTGCAATGAAATCATTGCATGGGAAGCACGAAATTGCAGATAAAATGGTCACAACCAGCATGTAAAAAGTAGAAATAAATGTCGTCAAAGGATGCTACGTTTGTGCAAAGGGTTTTTACTCAACAACTCGGAAAGAAGTGCCAGAAACTAATCACGATTTTAACCAAATACAATCACCAGATAATCAAGATCATCGGGCATCAACTCCATGTTTTGCTTTACTGTTTTACTTAGTTTATTTTAGGTTTATATTATTAATTTGGTTTTAGTTTTATTGCTTTAGTTATTAGTACTTGTCTTATGCATAGAGGGACTATAATATGTACTCATTTAATTGGATAAGAGATTGGAGGTGTTATTGTTGGCTTCGCTATTCCCAATGTTTTATATGGCAACATATCCAAACTTTTTCTCGTACACAAGGTGGATTAATGCTAGCATTAGTTCGAATGTTTGTATTAGCGTTTTCTGCTAGCTGAATATGTTCTTAAGTTTTGATATGTACTAAGCATATTGAAATGTTTTGATATCCAAGATTTATAGTGATTGAGAGTTCCAAAGTTTATAACATCCTTGTTGGATGTATTTTTGTTGAAATGTATTGACACTTTTTTTGAGATGTCTCAATAGGCCTGACAGGTTAAATGTTTAGATGACGCGGCGTCCTCCAATAGGCCTGACATATTAAATGTTTTCATAGCGCGAGGTCCTTAGACAACCTGACAACCTTAAATGTTTATGTAAATACGCTTCTCGGAGTACATTTTTTCTCGAAATTTTCAATACAGTGACAATGAATTTACACAGTCTTGTTTGTCCACCGCTAGTTCAATAGCCATTGTATGTTTCATCATTCTTCTACCTTTACAATGCAATTTCGTTATTGTTGAAGCTACATACATTGTTTACTGGTTCAGTGAGTGCTTCTTCTTTGCTGGTTTGTCAGTTGCTGCTTCTTGTTGTTTCGTTCACGAGTCAACCTGCGCTTATGCATTTCATCATTTCGGAGTAAGTTTCGATGCCATAGTTTCATTTTCTATTCCTTGTTTGTTGTTCAATGTTTGCAATTTGCAAGTAAGAATGTTTGCATATTTGTAGTGGCATGGTCCTCGTATGTTTCTGGTTCCTTCTGTACTTGGGCTGTAGTTTCATAATCGTTGGAGATACATATGTTGTTTACTAGCTCGGTGGTTGTTGTTGGTTCATTGGTTTGTGGGTTGTTGGTTCTGTTTGTTTGGCTCGGGTTACGCTTTGGGGCCCTAGCGGTGCAGTTTAGCCTGTTCGTGGTTTCTCGCTAGTTTGGTGCTTGTTGTTTCTTTTGTTTGATTCGGCCTTGAAGGGTTGGGGTCCAGCGACGGTGGTTGGAGCTTTTTTTTTGGGATTATTATTGTTTTTTGGGGCACTTTACGATGTTTAGCCCCTGCACCCAAGAGTCAACATGCAGTTGTGTTATTTTCCCTGTCTATCGAGGTTGATATCTCTTATTCTGTGAGATTTTGCTGGTGCTTTAGTGTTGGCATGAAAGAAAATAGTTGCATGCAAAATTGTTCGAGGATTACATGTGAAATTGCAATATCTATTGTTTTTTTGTTAGAATAAAGCATATGCATGCTACATTTATAAACCATGTATGGTCAGATGTGTTAATATGACATTACATGTTGTTTCTCCTCTACACAAACTGGTGTGCACACGATACAATTTGTGTTGTGCTTGAAATATGATATGTGCAACAAAGATTCTGCAAGATTATATTTGAATGTCTGGAAGCATGTCTAGGCAGTTTTCCATGGAAAACGTAAAAATTGTATTGTGGGCACAACAGTTTGTGTAGAGGATAAAAAACATGTGTTTCGATCGATGGAAGCATATCTGGATAATTTGCCATAGAAAACCATAAATCATTTAGCTACGACCATGCAATTGCGTGATATTTTGTGGCTTGTAATATATTTTAGGCAAGTAAAAAAAATTACACGTTCACAACCATGGATGGAGAAGCACAAAGGTTCATGTTTTTTCCTATCTTCTAGATTGTTCGTTGAGTTTTCTTTGTTGTATGTACATATTGTTTGTTCTTCGGTGCATACCAACTTCCATTCATGTTCATTGTATTTTGTGCGTTCCCACACTCAAACAAATAGAATAGCTGGAGAAAACGAGGGAGTCTTGATTGCATTGGTTGAAGAGGATATAGAAAGGTGCATGCTTGTACTATTATTTCATATTGTGTTGTTTTGTATTTCATTTATGGTCTATATATGTCTTCACCTGGTTTATTATATGTACATGTTGTGTTCCTTCCTACATGGTAACTTATCTTCATTACATGCCTTCCTGCATACTAACCCGCTTCATGTCCATTGTGTTTTCGCTGCATTGGTACATTTAAACAAACAAAATAGCTGGAGATGACGATGGGGTCTTTCGCAGGTAAATAACTATGTTTCTCTTTCTTTTACAGGTCTGTCTTCATTATAAGTTATCTTCAATACATGCCTTCCTGCATACTAAAATACTTCATGTCCATTGTGTTTTCACTGCATTGTTGCATTTAAACAAACAAAATGGCTAGAGAGAACGATGGACTCTTTGGCGGGTAAATAGACATGTTTCTCTTTCTTTTAGATGGTTGTCTTTATACTAAATTTCCTTCATGTTCATTGCATATTCAATGTTGCTGCCTTGGAAAAAATAGGTTGCTTGGACAAGGAGATGAATTGTTTTGTGTAACACCAAAGGGTTCTCTGGTGCAATCTTCTAAAAGGTATATCAAGTGTGCTGGTAAATTAAATATACAAACCGGGTGGGGGCATATAATATTAGACTTGAAAACGATGGCTTGGGAGAAATGGGCCTTTCTGCCCTCTCTATTTCTACTTTTTCCATTTTGTTTTTTAATTCATCTTCTTAGTGTGCTTTTCGAAAATGCCTTGGTGCACCGGTTGGCGGACTAACGGTTTCACATCTGTGGTCGCGCTTCTACCTTACTCCATAGTTACCCACTTTCTCGATTGTGGGTGCCGGGTTGGAAAGTTGAAGATTGCTCCCCTGGCTTCCGGGGGTCCGCGATATACAGATTGGCCATGGTGCCCCTCCCTCATGCCTTATTTACTGTCAAACATTTCTCTAGTTAAAAAAAATCAAATGCATACAATTTTATAGTTATTTAGTCCTTCTGATGGATAGTATACAATGCATATAATTCTTTAGTCCCGATGTTCATCTGCACATGCTTGGATCATAAAAAGTTGGACTACTGACATGGGCATGAGTAGTCAGTCATCCCAAACATCGACAGACCAACAAGGCCAAAGGTAAAGATGCATATGCTTTTCTCTTACTATGTTTATTAAACAAATATTCTTGGGTATATATTCATCTATGGCATGGTGGATATGCTGATGTCATCTGCAATACATGGTTTGCAGCTCGCAAGAAGTATCAACAAGTACAAGCAAGATGTCGAACGTGTTGCATGTTCCGCAGACTAAGAGGTGTGGTTGCAAAACTATGGCTCCATAGTTCATCAACGTTATGCATGTACTTATAGATTTATGCCAGTGAAAGAAGAATACAAAAAAAAAAAAAAATGCACACTACCATTCACTTTAGTTTTCCTGTTCAAAAATTGTCACCAGGTCTAGAGTTGTAACATCCAAAGTATTATCAATAGAGGGCTTGAACAACCACCAAACTAGACAAGTGTTCATCGGGTACATAATGGTCGTCTATAGCACCTACTTGGACAAGACAAAAAAAGGTAGATCCATTATGCGTTCTGACATGACAGACAAGGAGGCCATGATGATAGTGACACTGACCGTTCCACCACAACTTGTCTAGAAACATGCAGAAAAGATATTGTTGGGTAATGGGATATCCATTACAAATTTTAATATATTGCCCAAAACAGTATATGACCGTAGTGATTGTGATCGAATTATTTCTCTCAACGAAACAAGCATTGTGGAAAAAAATTCTGATGTTTGTTCATAATATTGCTTTGTCCCAAACTCGACTATCAGCTAGCTTGCACAGAGCACTGATATTTACCCAATTGGAACGATTGGCGCAGCTGTCACATTGGCCAGAAAACTTGGCTTGTAACACATTCTCCATATAAAGGATGGAGAGTCAAACAACGACAAGGCAATGGTACCGCTTTTCATATTTAGTTTTGTCCTTTACTTTTTCATGTGCATGTATCTCGGGTAAGTTACACAAATATTGCACTGTTCCATGTTGCAACTACAATTGTTTAATACGTATTCAAATTTGTTTTCGTCAATGGAACAACAATTGCATAAAGGGCAGATTCCACTTATGCTGTTCAAAAATATAACAAAGAAAAGGGATGTTAGATAAAGGATCTTTCGGAAAACCCAGTCAACGTTTGTAACAAAGTTGCAAGCAGTTATAGTAGAGGATCTGAAGAAACTAGCTAGCTCTACCACTATTGTGCGTATACATCCACAAAATCATCCTCACTTTGCTTATAGAAATATCCTTTAACAAATTTCTGTGGCCTGTTTAATTTTTAATTTTTTTTTAAGGGGAGGGGGGGGGGGTGCAGTTGTGTATTATATTGTTCAATGTATTAATTCCTATGCTCATGTTCCCAAGTTGAAGGTGTTTTAGTTGAAGCCAATGTGTACTCGACCCCCTTTGAACCTATATGTGCAAAATGCAACTCTCATGTTTATGCCTCCGCTTTGATAAGTGATGATACGATTGATTGTCTGTGATGCGGTGAAAAATGTCCATATATATATGGACATTGCGTCAATGATGTCATCCAAACCGTGGGAAACACAACCGTGCATTGTACGGTTAGGCAACCTTTGTTACAAAATGTGCTTCCTAAGTTGGCAAAGTTTTCATATGAAACGTATCTATAGAAAAAGGCAAGCAGTGTCTACATGCTGCGGGAGCTTCGGATACACAACAAATTCACCTTAAATGAGGACAATGCAATTTTCCATATCGGCTGAAGAAGGGGAAAAAAAAATATCAAACTTTGGCAGAAAATGAAAATACCGCATGTGTTTCTGTAATATTTCTTCAACATCCAGATGAATGTTCGTCGAACTTGGTTAGTTGGGATTGCACGCGCATAAGATTGTTCGGTCCAAAAAATGGGAAGCATGGCAGAAAACCCCATATATCCCATGGCCCCGGTTATTTTCTACTGGGAACATATACTAGATGCAAGAGAAAACGAATGCGACGACGTCTTTTCTTTGTATATCAAATTGTTTGGTGCAAAGGTCAATGGGTCCTTCTCTATGGAGCCTTATGGGAACTTTCTTACGGCCTGTTTGAAGTTTGGTTGGTTCTCGGTTGCATGCTTTGTCTCTTAATTTGTATACCACGGAACTCCAACTGTTGTTTGGAGGACACAAAACAATATAATTGAATTATTTAGCGAGTTGGCCCGCAGATCCGACTTAAAATTTCTATGGCGATGTGATGCAAATGTAGTATGTGGCTTGTTTTAGCAGATTTCCTTGATCGATGAACTTGGTAAAATTATTGTCCTGGAATAATTTGAAATTAATGAATATATACTATGTGAAGTGCAATTGTGCTATCATATGAACAAGAGGCCCTTAAAATTCAAATTCGTCGTTGTTTTAGCATTTTTGCTTAATCGATGAACTCGGTAAAATTAATGTCCTGGAATAATTTAAAATCAACGAATATATACTGTGAGGAGTGCAATTGTGATATCATATGAACAAGAGGCCCTTAAAATTCAATTTCTTCCTTGTTATGCTTGTGGTGATAGACTTTTAAAAAAAATTTATTTTGTTTCCTTCATTTTTTTAAAAATAAGCACTTTAACATCCTTTAATAATTTAATGTAATTCAATTGTACAATATCGATGTTTAATATTAATAATTTAGTATTTGAAAATAATGTTTTTAGATCAAGTTAGATAGGATGACCATCCATAAACAATTGCAATCTTGAACCCGCCAGTCGTGGAGTCCTGTCGATATGTATGTCACGGAACTCGAAGTGTTGTTTGGAGGACAAAGGACAATAGAAGTGCAATGTTGAGCCAACCAGCACGCAAGTTTGCCTGTCAATTTGTATATCGCGGAAGTCTGGGTGATATTTGTAGGACACGGAACAATAAAGGCCCAATTTTGAGCCCGCCAGGCCGAGAACCTGCGATCCAAAAAGTGTCTAAGTATGGAATAAGGGATCCACATATGCTCTATAAAATCTCATGTCCATAGTTTATAAAAGTACATGTTTACCATGTATTGCTCGTTTGTCGAAAAACTTTTATATCACTCGCTCGACCAAATTGTACAAGCTTTCTTGTCTAATTAAATTCTGCAATATCAATATTTAATATTAATAATTTAGTATTGAAAATAATGTTTAGATATGTTAAATAGTTGATAGGGATTACCATCCGTAAACAATGGCAAACTTGAACCCGCCAGTCCTTGAGTCCATCTTTCAATTTGTATATCGCGGAAATATGAGTGCTATTTGGAGGACACAGAACAATGGAAGTTCAATGTTGATCCAGCCAGCCCGCAGGTCCGCTTGTCAATTTCTATTTCGCAGAATTGTGGGTGCTTTTTATAGAGCGCGGAACAATAGAGGCCCAATTTCCCGCCCGCCAGCCCGAGAACCCGCGATTCAAAAAGTGGCTAAGTATGGAATGGTGGATCCGTACATGCTCTATAAAAATTTCATGTCCACAGTTTATAAGAGTACATACTTAGTATGTATTGCTCGTTTTTTTGAAAACATTTAGGTACGTAAGTTAGCGGATTCACGACTTCAGATTTCACTTAATTTTATATCACCAGCCCGATCGAACGCTTCTCCATTTGATATTGTAATAAACGAATATAAACTGTCCCAAGTCCAATTGTGCTATGACATGAAGACGAGGACCTTCAAATTCAAATAGCTGGCAACTCTGCTTGTCAATTTGTATATCACGAAAATGTGGGTGCTATTTGTAGGGCACAAAATAACAAAGGCTCAATTTTGAACCTGCCAGCCCGAGAACCCACCATCAAAATAGTGGCTAGGTATGGAATGAGGCGTTCGTACATGCTCTATAAAATCTCATGTCCATATTTTTTAGTACATCTTTACTATGTATTACTCGTTTCCTCCGAATGTTTTTTAGAAGACACAGAACAATAGAACTACAATGTTGAGTGACCTAGTCCGCAACTTAGGCTGAAAATTTGTATATCGTGGGACTCTGGGTGCTATTTGTAGGATACAGAGCAACAAAGGCCCAACTTTGAGCCCATCAGACTGAGAACCCACAATTGAAAAAGTGGCCAAGTATGAAATGTGGGATCCGTACAAGCTCTATAAAAACCTCATGTCCATACCTTGTAAGAGTTCATACTTGGTATGTACTACTCGTTTTTCGGAAAACTTCTACCTACGGAAGTTGGCGGATTCACGACTTTAGGTTTCAATTACTTTTAGATCACCAGCCCTACTGATTTCTTCTCTATTTGATATTGTAAAAAACGAATATAAATTGGCCCAAGTCCAATTGTGTTATTACATCAACACGAGGCCCTTAAAATTGAAGTAGTCCGCAAATCCGCTTGCCAATTTGTATATCGCGGAACTCTGGGTGATATTTGTAGGGCACAGAACAACAAAGGCCCAATTTTGAGACCGCCAGCCTAAGAACCTGCGATCCAGCTTGAGAACCCATGATCCAAAAAGTGACAAAGTATGGAATGAGGGTTGTGTACATGATCTATAAAATCTCATGCCCATACATTATAAAAGTACATATTTGGTATGTATAACTCGTTTCTTGCAAAATTTTGTAGGTGCGGAACTTGACAGATACACGTGTTCATATTTCCACCCATTTTTATATCAGCAGCCCGACTGACCTCTTGCTCATTTCATATTATACAAAATTTTTGGAACGCAAGTTTCCAAATACGCGGATTTTTCTTTGAAATAACATATTTCACATTCTTTTATAATTTTATGTAATTAAATTGTACAATATCAATATTTAATATTAATAATTTAGTTTTGAAAATAATGTTTTTTGGTAGTGTTACATAGTTCATAGAGATTAGCATCCGTAAACAATCACAAGGTTGGGCCCACCAGCCCTGGAGTCCATCTGTGAATTTGTATATGGCGGAACTCCGAGTGTTGTTTGAACGACATAGAACAATAAAAATGCAATGTTGAGCGAGGCAGCCTGCAAATCCGTCTGTCAATTTTTATATCGCGGAACTCTTGGGTGCTATTTTTAGCTAATGGAACAATAGAGGCCCAGTTTTGAGCTTACCAGTCCGAGTACCCATGATCCAAATATTGGCTTAAGTATGGAATGCGGGAACAGTGCATACTCTATAAAATCTCATGTCCGTACTTTCTAAAAATAGATTTTATGTATCGCTCATTTTTTTCAGAAAATTTCTTGGTAAGGAAGTTGGCAGATTCACGTATTCAGATTTCACTTACTTTTATATCACCAGCCCTATCGATCGACCGCTTCCCTGTTTCATATTGTACAAACCTCCTTGTCTAATTAAATTGTACAATATCAATATTTAATATTAATAATTTAGTATTCAAAAGAATGTCTTTAGATAATGTCAAATAGTTAATAGGGATTAACATCCTTAGACAATCGCATGGTCGAGGCCGCCAGCCCTGGAGTGTGTCTGTCAATTTGTATATCGTGGAACTTTGAGTACTGTTCATATGAAACGAAACAAAAGGAGTGCAATTTTGAGTGAGCCACCCCACAGGTCCGTTGGCCAATTTGTATATCGCGTAATTCTGAATGTTATTTGTAGGCCACGGAACAATGGATGCCCAATTTAGAGCCATCCAGTCCGAGAACCCATGATCCAAAAAGTGGATAATTATGGAATGCGGGATCTGTACATGCTCTATAACATCTCATGTTCATACTTTATAGTACATATTTAGTGTGTATTGCTCGTTTTTCTGAAAATTTCTAATTTCTCTTTTCTCTTCTTTTCCTTTTTGAAACGCGGGTTCCAGCATAGGTAGGTTTAACATTGTGTTTCCATTGTTCTTCTGCTTGCAACTAGCACCTAGACTTCCGTGATTTAAAAATTTGAAAACAAACCCCACTTCATCTTGTATGCTTTTGCTTTTTGTTTACTTGGTCCTTTTTCCGAATGTCTCATGCTTTTATAGACAAAACCTAGGTTCAACAATATACAAATTTCCCTCTCACCATTGTGCTTCCGTGGTTCTCCTATGCACAAACAATAGCCAAAATTTTGCGACATATAAATTGACGGTTGATATCCGTCACTAAGATGCAATAGGACCATCGACCCTTCACGTCTCCTAGGTATATCTTCTGCCCTTTTTCTTTTGTAACCCACCCGATCGCTTTCCATACTTAGGTATTTCTTGGAATTTGTTTCGCGGGTTGGCCGGTGCTTCACCGCAATTCGCCATCGCCATTGCCTTCGTACTTGTTTCTAGATATGCAATAATTAAGCTTTAATGCTAGTAGTTCATCTTGCAAGAACCATTAAGATTGTCATTAATGTCCGAAAGTCTAGAGAAGATTTGTCATTACTATGAATTAATTTAAGATTTGTGCACAAGTATGTTATCCTTTCCAAGTATTCATTTCAAACATGATGCAATATGTTTTTTGTGTGCGGCGGGTTGGCACTTTTAATAAATTTCTAATTCTTAATCTCTCTTCACCGTCACCACGAAATTCACACTTTTTTCTAATTATGCAATTAGTGAGCTATGATGGTGACAACTCATTCTCCACGAACCCTGGAGATTGTCATTGATCAGCAAAAGTCTTGAGGAGATATTCCATTGATACGCATTAAACCATAATTTGCGGAGGGTTATATTATCCCTCCCTGATTTTCATTTCAAACATCGTCTCAAGCAAACGAAAATTCTTGTTAAGTTGTGGCAGCAGTTCTATCCATATACAGTAAAAACATTGGTGCATAATGTCCAGAGGTATTCTTACTACTCATATCCCTTCGTCTAAGAGAAAAAAAGGATACGATCCCTTGGTACACTGAGAGATATATTTCAAGCCAAAGAATTCCAAGGCAACCCTTCCTGCTCAGAGAAACTCCCCAATTGCATTCATGGCTAATGCAGAGGTTGGTGTCATGAATTCTGAGCCAAAAGAAGATGATCTGATGGGTGATGATATGACAATGGATGATGGAAATGCAGAGAATATTCCCACTCCTGCGCCCAAATTGAAATCAACCATAATGAACAGAACTTCCCGGCTCAGTGATGGCGGTCCTGACAACACCAAAAGGAGTTTCATAAAATAAACCGACGGTAAACGCAATAGCGCCTTTACAACTCGAAAGTAGGAATTCCAGAGTTCCAAATTAGTTCGTTCTGGGCAGAAGAGTTTCACTGTAAAGTAATGATTTGTTCATGCTCCCAGAGATATATTTCAAGCCAAAAATTCATTCACTTGCGAGACTATTGTCCTTTTCTCTGGATATACAATTAACATCTTCGAGAATCAGGTCCAAAACTCTCACTACTGCAAGGCATTTTTGTACTAGTCATCTCCTTCCACCCATAATGGAGTAATTTGGGCCTCTGAAATTGCACGTGCAACCAGTGCTCCTAAATTTTTTTCAACTATGCAGAGGCAGTTTTAGCTAAGGGCTATTCCATTTGCCTTGCAACGTTTTTTGTCTTCTTCCTCATGGGAAACTTCTGAAAACTATCAAGTTCAACACAAGATGATTCATCGAGCAGAAAACTGTGAGGATCTTGCATACTGCGGATCCCGTGCCTGTGTTTGTTGCAGATACATTCAATGTTTTGGCCCAAAGAACTGGGTCCAATTTCTAAGGATAGATGTACAATACTCAGTGTTTTTCTTATTTTTTAAAATGGATTTGCTATTAAAAAATAACTGCTTTGGAATCTTCATTGCTGCTTCTTTTCTAGATTTAACACCTGTTCTCATTGGCATGGTCCAATGCTCTTGTACTTCTTCGATATTGTGTTTACTTAGGTTATTTTTTCTAAGATGGAACATCTAACAATTATATGACAATGTACTGTGTCAATCCACCATCCTTTTATGCAAACAAAAAAATGGATTACACAATTTCAAACCAACATTCAATTCTATTCGTAATGCAGATAGAACATAGCAATACCAATGTACAATCTTGCAACAAAATTGGTATTCTTGTTTCTAGACATGCAATTATTAAGTTTTAATGCTAACAACCCATAATTCAAGAAGTTTAATACTTGAGTTAATATGTTGCAGTCATGGAAGAATGTATGAAGAACACACTTACACCCACACGTTCCAATAAAATCTAATCTTCAACAAAACATTTGCTGGCAATTAGTAGAAAATAAATTTTAGTAGTTAAGTTAATATGTTACAGTCATGGAAGAATGTATCAAGAACATACTTACACGCACAGGTTGCAATAAAATCTAATCTTCAACAAAGCATTTGCTGACAATTAGTAGGAAATGATGGTTTTGCAACAATGGGGCTTCTTTGAAACCAATTCACGCTTACGAAAACTGCCTTCTGCCTTTCTATTTTTCCACTCTTTTATTCCCTGTAGTTTCTCTTCCTAGTTACTTAATCATTTTTTTTTCAAAAATGCCTTGTTACACGGGTTGGTAGATTCACGCGTTTCCAACGAGCGCTTCCCCTTTCTTTAAATTGACCCTCTGTTGTTTTGTGTCCTACAACTAGCACCCAGAGTTCCACGATATACAAATTGACAGGCAGACTTGCGCGCTGACTGGGTCAACATTTCACTTCTACTTTTTCGTGACCTCCAAACAACATTCGGAGCTCTGCAATATCCAAATTGACAGACGGGCTCTAGGCCTAGCAGGCTCAAGATTGCCTTTTTTTATGGATGGAAAAGTACTAAAACAAGCCATACCACATTTGCGCCACATAAGCTATATTAAAGGGAAAAGCATTTCCACTATAGTTCTGTGTCCTGCAAATAGCACCCACAGTTCCGCACTATGTAAATTGACAACTGGAATTGCGGGCTAGGCGGCTACTAAAATGCCTCGTAGTTCCGCGATATACAAATTGACAGACGAAGCATACAAGAAAGAACCAAGTAAACTCACAGATTGTGTTCCCTGTCGTTGTTTTCTGTTCCCGCCAACTTTGCAATTATGTTCTGTTTCTCTTTTTCCTTAACATTTTTTTCGTCACTTATTCATTTTTTCAAAAATGTATGGCTACGCACGTGGGCAGTGTTGCAAGTTCACACTTGCACTCATACACTTTTATCGCGACACCGACTAACCACTTTCCCATTCCATACCCAGAAAATTCTCCGACCGCGAATTCCCAGTAGGCGGGCTCTAGATTGGACTTCTATTGTTCCATGGCCTGTGAACAGTACCGTAACTTCCGCGATATACAAATTTGCAACCAGAATTAGATTATACTCTCTTCCGTATTACGGTCCACCTATCATGCCCTCTTTTGTGGTATACATTTTGCACTGAAAACTTCATAGAAATACAATTTAACCGTCGGGTCCTCGCATCTTTTGTGGAACTATTGTCACCCCATTTTGAAGCTCGTCTGTCCGCTTTCCATACTTCGCCATTTCTTCAAATTTATTTTGCGGGTCGTCGGTTTGGTGGATTGAACAAATATTCAGTTCCTAGTCGTTGTTTCTTGTGCCCGCGCCCCTTTGCAATTAGCAATTGCCAATAATATATAAGATCTTATTTCTAAGCATGCAATTAGCAATTTTCCTATTCCATACTTAGCCACTTTGCTGGAATTCCGCAAATATACAAACCGACCGCTGAACTGCCCCATCATCTCTTTCGTTTTACACATTTTGCACTAAAAAATTATGATACATAAAATTTGACCGTGCAACACTTGCCTGTCCTAAGTATCCCTGTAACACTTTTTTGAATCTCGTCCGACCGCGTTTCAGAGCTTGCCATTCTTTCCTTGTTCTCCACCATCTTTTTCACCTTCGCACTTGTCTACAATAAAAGAAAGAAAAAAGTTATA
>JASDQU010307173.1:68095-86806 GCA_032191745.1 Picea mariana
GATTATGGAGAAACATTTGCACTAGTAGCTAAGTTAAACACTATAAGATTGTTAATTACACTAGCTACAAAGTACCATTGGAAGATTCACCAATTAGATGTAAAATCTTCTTTTCTGAATGGTGAATTAAAGGAAGAGGCTTACCTTACTCAACCATAGGGGTTTGTGAAAAGTGCTCAGGAACATTTAGTGTGTAAATTAAAGAAAGAATTGTATGGACTGAAAGAGGCACCTAGGTCATGTTATGAGAAGATAGACTCTTTATTTCTTCAACAGGTTTTTATGAGGAGCAAAAGTGATCCAAATTTGTATACCAAGTTTGATGAAAACGGGCATATTGCACTGATTTCCTTATATGTTGATGATTTAATTATTACAGGAAATTCAGGGAAATTAATTAATGAAATTAAGGAGCATATGTCACAGGTATTTGAAATGAAATATCTTGGTGAATTACATTATTGCCAAGGTCTTAATTTTGGAGAAACGTTGGCCAAACTTTTGTTTCTCACGATAAATATGTCAAAGAAGTACTTAGAAGATTTAAAATGGATTAGTATAAATATTCTTTTGTTCCAATGTAGCAGAATGTGAAACTTTGTTGTGATGATGGTTCACAGGAGGTGAATGGCACTATGTATAGACAGATGGTGGGAAATTTGAATTATCTCACCACAACCAGACCTGACATAACATATTTTGTAAGTGTGTTAAGTCAGTTTATGGAAAAACCTCAAGAAAGCCATTGGAATGCAGCAAATGAAGTACTCAAGTATCTCAAAGGAACAATTGATTATGGTATTAAATATATTGATGCATTTGATGTTGAGCTGAAAGGTTACTTAGATTCAGATTGGGTTGGAAATCCGGATGATCGAAGATCTACCACAGGTTATGCGTTTGGCATGGGATCTGGGATTGTTTCATGGAGCAGTAAGAAGTGAACTACTGTATCTTTGTCTTCTACTGAAGAAAAATATAAAGCTTTGTGTGCAGGAACTTATGAAGTTGTTTGGTTGAGAAGACATCTTCAAGATGTTGGAGAAGAACAAAGAAAACCTACAATGATCAAATGTGATAACTAGAGCTCAATCAAGATGATGAATAATCTGATTTACCATGCGAGGACAAAGCATGTTGATGCTTAGTTTCATTTTGTTAGAGAGAAGATGTAGTCTAATGAAGTGGCTCTTATGTATTGTAATACTTGTGAAAATGTTGTTGATATTTTCACTAAGCCTCTTGGAAAGATTAAATTTGAATTGTTTAAGGAGATGTTAGGTGTGAAAGTCAACCTTTTCTCTATTAAGGGGGAGACTTGGAATAATGAAGAATAGTCTAGAATTACTATTCTTACATAGCTGTTAAGTAGTTAGGATTGGATCTTTTTTTGGCATCTAGATCCTATTTGTTAGGAAGTTGTTTCTCTCCCTTAAGGAACTCATGTATCTTTATTATCTCATAATTCAATAATGATTAGTGCGCGATGTGTGGAGACCTCCAAGTGAAGCTCGTTTCACCTTGGAGCAGAGAATTTCATTCAATAATCAATTTGTCTTTCCTTATCATTGTTTCAAGTATTTTGTAGCTTCAAAAATACTAAGACATTATAAATGACTCTATGTGTTCATACTTCTACATAAATTGAAAATTTTTGTTAGCGGGTGCCATAGTAAGTCAGTGGATATGAAATTATTTTAAAGGTCAAGTTTTAAGATAATTGATCTGCCCCTTAAAAGAAGGTATCCAAGTTTGGTGGCCAACAAATGGTTTTGACCTTTAAGATAATAAGTTTGACAAAGCCTTTACTTTAAAAAAATGAGTTTCTAGTTAATAATAAGTTTGACTATTTTTTTCTGAAATAACTCATGCATGCTAAACTTATTTTTAACTAAACTTTTAGTTTCCCACTAAATACTTTAGTTTATATGCATTACTTAAATTATATCAAAAACATTAAAAAAAATGAGAAAAGGACATAAAACTCTTAAAATATTCTTTGATAGGATTTGATCTAATCATTCCTTTTCAATTGGTTGAATGAATGAATATGACATTAAACTCATGAATAATATCTTAATAAAAGATTTTGGATGTTTTATTTGGAAAACCATTTTATTAACCTTATTTGGAAAACCATTTTATTATATTAATAGGGTAAGTGTTGAACTTTTTGTGGGTATTATTAAATTGATTATTTTGTATGATTAAGGATTAGTGTGAGCATTAATCCTTAAAATTTGTTTTATATTTTTTTATCAATTTTTCATTTTAAAGATAAGATTTTAATAAAACTTTTTCTCTAATATTTCATTTGGAAAATCATTTTGCTATATTAATAAGGCAAGGCAATTGTTGATTTTTTTTTATAGATATTATTAAATTGATTATTTTACATGATTAAAAATTAATATTTAAAACATTAATCTTTAAAATTTGTTTCATATTCTTTTATATCACTTTTATATTTTTTTATATCACTTTTTTTGGAAAAATATTTTTGGTTTGAATTACATTACTTTTAGATTGATGTACAAAGAAAACCCATAAGCTTATTAAGTTTCAAATTATATAAAAAAAAATGACTTATTCCAAATAAGAATGATAAATTTACTTTTTGCAAGTTATCAATTTCTCATCCTTGTATGGTGAGAAATATTCCATTTTGCACTCCATTTTCTTTTATACTTTTATCAAATTTTCATCTCCGTATACATTTTGCACTCCATTTTTAATGGCAAGTTATAACCCAAAAACCCGCTTCTCCGTGAGTGAACAACTGGACCCATTCTCTTTCATCTCCAATTAGAAAAGCTTTGACATTGGTGCAAAAATTCTCTTTCATCTCCAATTACAAAAGCTTTGACATTGGTGCAAACGAATACAGGTGGAGAATCAAGAGGATCTAATTAGTGTGGTCGAAGTAAGTGGTGGGATATGCCCCTCTTATTCTTCCGTCGTTCGACAACAAAGGTGAATGGTCCGTTGGCGCATCAGGCCAACATCATCTATTGCAGCAACAACGTTTCAATAAGGTTTCCCACTTCCTCACTTCAATGTGCAAGTCAACAGTTCAAGTCGATTATATTTCAAAATTTGTTAATGTATACCCATGCAATGATGTTTCAACAAAAACGAAATCAAGGTCTCAATGATGCCTCTATATAGTTATACCCCTTTGTAACTTTATGTTGTACTTTATATTGTTCAGATTGTTACAGCAAACTTTTGTAACTTTATGTTGTACTTTATTTTGTTTGTAACTTTACGTTGTACTTTATCTTGTTTAGATTGTTAAAAAAAAAAATCGGCACTTCTTCTTAAGTGTAAAGTTCCAAGCATATGCTGTTAGTTTGTGTAATTTGGAAAGGATACTCACTATAACCACAACAATTTTTCATGTAGCTTTTAGTTGTCTTTTTTCTAACTCAAAGGAGGTATCTCTAAGTCAGTTCCTTTTAAATTTTTGTAAAAATTAAGGGGACTCATTTGAATTTTAGAAAACATTACTTTTATTTGCTTTCAATTTATCTGATTTGGCTTGAAAGGATTTTCGTGACTTGGCTTATCTGGATCGTTTGAGTCATTTGGTTCCCTAGTTGTCCAACAAAACAATTTAATTAAACACTAAATTTTAAAGATTTAAATCCAAGCCTTAAAAAATACATTTCAATGAATGAGAACTAGTAGATGGTTCTGGATTTGGATGATGTATTAAATTTTACCAGCATTAAACTTTTTGACTTATTGAAATAATTTAGTTAAAAGTCAAATTTTAAGATAATTGATCTACGCCTTAAAAAAAAAATATCCAAGTTTAATAGCAGGTAGTTTTGAAATTTTTTTACAAGACTTTTATTTTCTGTAAAAAAAATGAGTTTCTAGTTAATAAGCTATTGTTTTCCCACTTCACATACTTTGGTTCATGTACATTAGTTGAATTATATAAAAAATATAAATTAAAAAAAAAAAGGAAAGAGCATAAAACTTTTAAAATATTTCTTGATAGGATTTGAGCTAATCATTCTTTTTCAATTAATTGAATATGATATTAAACTCTAGGGATAAGATATTAATAAAAGCTTTTGTTCATTTGGAAAACCATTTTGCTATATTAATAGGAAATTGCAAAACTTTTTGTGGACATTATTAAATTGATTGTTTTGAATGAGTGAATGATTAAAGTTTAATGTGAAAATTAATCCTTAAAATTTGTTTCATATTTTTTTATATCAAATTTTCATCCTAAAGATAAGATCTTAATAAAAAGTTTATGTTTTAATGTTTTATTTGGAAAACCATTTTAAGATAAAATCATGTAAGTGACTTTATTCTTGATGCCCAACTGTGTTGATTACTTTTTTTCATCAGAAAATAGGTGGGAAACTCACCAATACTTTCTGAAATATGTGCGGGAAATTCATCAATACTTCTCCATATTGGTGGATGGTAAAGATGCTAAACCACAACCCCAGAAACACAAAGCTTGCACTAATGTCCATACCGAAAATGTACACACATCTCACCAATTATACTATCCCATTAAGACTACGCAAAGGCACACAACAAAGATTTGAGACTACCAAACAAAAAAATAAAAATATAAGGACATACACAAAATGTATCTGCAGTTTGTTCTCACCCTGAACTTCCTATTATCATCACTGGCTCAAAAAATGGTACAGTTCGTATTTGGCATGCAATAATATACAGGCTTGATAATACTTTGAACTACGAGCTAGAACGAGTCTGGGCCATTGGTTAATCGGGTTGCTATGGCATATGGTGTAGGTACAATCATGATTAAGATTAGTCTAGAAGACCCAGTTGCTAGCATAAGCAGCAGTGGGAAAATTATTTGGGCAAAGCACAATGAAATATTCACTGAGAACATTAAGGCAGTTAGAGCAAGACATTCAGGTGAGAGATGGGGAGAGATTGTCTTTAGGTATGAAGGTATTGGGAAGCTGTGTTCTATATCCACAGAATTTAAAGTACAATCCAAATGGAAGATTTGTTGCGGTGGTGACTATATTATTTATACAAATATTTGTTGCTCTTGCGTGGAGAAAAAAAAAGATCCTTCGGATTTTTCCTTGAGTTTGTATGTATCTTCTCTTGAGTTTGTATGAGCATTATATTACTGAGTTGAGTTTGTATGAGCATTATATTATTGAGAGATTCTACTAAATCTACTAAACCTTGTGGAAAAAGAATCTACTAAATTTTATTGAAATTATATATCATTCTTAAAAATTTGAATATTTTTATAAAACTATATCTAAATATTTTATATACAAAATTAGTCCCAGATTTTTACATTTTAATATAAATTTTCATTTTAAAATTATATAAAAATCAAGATATTTACTCAACCTAACCCAAATTAGTTAAGTCATTTGTTTACAGTTTCAGAGGCCTAAGATTGCGAAGATAGTAATGAAATCGTGTTGTAGAAGCCAACTCATACTAGATCACAGTATCACTCAGAAAAGGATAAGAGTTTGTTACAAGGAAACGCGCTATACTATCGTTCTGAGAAAACCACCAGATTTTTACGAAAAGATTCTAGAGATCGCTGAGGATGAAAGTGCAATGAAATCATTGCATGGGAAGCACGAAATTGCAGATAAAATGGTCACAACCAGCATGTAAAAAGTAGAAATAAATGTCGTCAAAGGATGCCATGTTTGTGCAAAGGGTTTTTACTCAACAACTCAGAAAGAAGTGCCAGAAACTAATCACGATTTTAATCAAATACAATCACCAGATAACCAAGATCATCGGGCATCAATTCCACGTTTTGCTGTTTTGCTTTACTGTTTTATTTAGTTTATTTTAGGTTTATATTATTAATTTGGTTTTAGTTTTATTGATTTAGTTATTAGTACTTGCTTTAGGCATAGAGGGATTATAATATTTACTCATCTGATTGGATAAGAGATTGGATGTGTTATTGCTGACTTTGCTATTCCCAATGTTTTATATGGCAACATATCCAAACTTTTTCTCGTACACAATCTTTTTGAATCATATATTTTTCTTGTATATTGCTTGAAGATGGATTGATGCTAGCATTAGTTCGAATGTTTGTATTAGCATTTTCTGCTAACTGGATATATTCCTAAGTTTTGATATGTACTAGGCATATTGAAATGTTTTGATATCCAAGCTTTATAGTGATTGAGAGTTCCAAAGTTTATAACGTCCTTGCCGGATGTATTTTTGTTGAAATGTATTGACACTTTTTTCGAGATGCCTCAATAGGCCTGACAGGTTAAATTTTAGATGACGCGGCATCCTCCAACAGGCCTGGCAAATAAAATGTTTTCATACCGCGAGGTCCTTAGACAGCCTGACAGCCTTAAATGTTTATGTAAATACACTTCTTGGAGTACATTTTTCCTCGAAATTTTCCATACAGTTACAATGAATTTGCACAGTCTTGTTTGTCCACCGCCAGTTCAATAGTCATTGTATGTTTCATCCTTCTTCTACCTTTGCAATGCAATTTTGTTATCGTTGAAGCTACATACATTGTTTACTGGTTCGGTGAGTGCTTCTTCTTAGCTGGTTTGTCGATTGCTGCTTCTTGTTGTTTCGTTCGTGAGTCGACCTGCGCTTCTGCATTTCATCGTTTCAGAGTAAGTTTCGATGCCATAGTTTCATTTTCTATTCCTTGTTTGTTGTTCAGTGTTTGCAATTTGCAAGTAAGAATGTTTGCTTATCTGTAGTGGCATGGTCCTCATATGTTTCTGGTTCCTTCTGTACTTGGGCTGTAGTTTCGTAATCGTTGGAGATACATATGTTGTTTACTGGCTCGGTGGTTGTTGTTGGTTTGTTGGTTTGTGGGTTGCTAGTTCTGTTTGTTTGGCTTGGGTTTACGCTTTGGGGCCCTAGGGGTGCAGTTTAGCCTGTTCGTGGTTTCTCGCTAGTTTGGTGCTTGTTGTTTTCTTTTGTTTGATTCAGCCTTGAAGGGTTGGGGTCCAGCGACGGTGGTTGGAGCTTTTCTTTTTTCTTTTTTTTTGGATTATTATTGTTTTTTGGGGCGCTTTACGGTGTTCATCCCCTGCACCCAAGAGTCGACATGCAGTTGTGTTATTTTCCCTGTCTGTCAAGGTCGATATTTGTTATTCTGTGAAATTTTGTTGGTGCTTTAGTGCTGGCATGAAAGAAAATAGTTGCATGCAAAATTGTTCGAGGATTACATGTGAAATTGCAATATCCGTTGTTTTTTTGTTAGAATAAAGCATATGCATGCTATATTTATAAACCATATATGGTCAGATGTGTCGATATGACATTACATGTTCTTTCTCCTCTACACAGACAGGTGTACACACGATACAATTTGTGTTGTGCTTGAGATATGATACGTGCAACAAAGATTCTGCAAGATTATATTTGAATGTCCAGAAGCATGTCTAGGCAGTTTTCCACGGAAAACCAAAAAATTGTATCGTGGGCACAACAGTTTGTGTAGAGGATAAAGAACATGTGTTTCGATCGGTGGAAGCATATATGGATAATCTGCCATGGAAAACCAGAAATCATTTAGCTACGACCATGCAATTGCGTGATATTTTGTGGCTTGTAATATATTTTAGGCAAGTAAAAAAAAATTACACGTTCACAACCATGGATGGAGAAGCACAAAGGTTCATGTTTCTGCCTATCTTCTAGACTGTTCGTTGAGTTTTCTTTGTTGTATGTACATATTTCTTGTTCTCCGGTGCATACCAACTTCCATTCATGTTCATTGTATTTTGTGCATTCCCACATTCAAACAAACAGAATAGCTGGAGAAAACGAGGGAGTCTTGATTGCATCGATTGAAGAGGATATAGAAAGGTGCATGCTTGTACTGTTATTTCATATTGTGTTGTTTTGTATTTCATTTATGGTCTATATATGTCTTCACCTGATTTATTATATGTACATGTTGTGTACCTTCCTACATGGTAACTTATCTTCATTATATGCCTTCCTACATACTAACCTGCTTCATGTCCGTTGTGTTTTCGCTGCATTGGTACATTTAAACAAACATAATAGCTGGAGATGACGATGGGGTGTTTCGTAGATAAATAACTATGGTTCTCTTTCTTTTACATGTCTGTCTTCATTATAAGTTATATTCAATACATGCCTTCCTGCATACTAAGATACTTCATGTCCGTTGTGTTTTCGCTGCATTGCTGCATTTAAACAAACAGAATGGCTAGAGAGAACGATGGACTCTTTGGTGGGTAAATAGATATGTTTCTCTTTCTTTTAGATGGTTGTCTTCATACTAAATTGCCTTCATGTCCATTGCATATTCGGCGTTGCTGCCTTCGAAAAAACAGGTTGCTTTGATAGGGAGATGAATTTTTCTGTGCAACACCAAAGGGTTCTCTGGTGCAATCTTCTAAAAGGTATACCAAGTGTGCTGGTAAATTAAATATACAAACCGGGTGGGGGCGTATAATATTAGACTTGAAAACGATGGCTTGGGAGAAATGGGCCTTTCTGCCCTCCCTATTTCTAATTTTTCCATTTTGTTTTCTAATTCATCTGCTTAGTGTGCTTTTCAAAAATGCCTTGGTGCGCCGGTTGGCAGACTAACGGTTTTACATCTGTGGTCGCGCTTCTACCTTATTCCATAGTTACCCACTTTCTCGATTGCGGGTGCTGGGTTGGCAAGTTGAAGATTGCTCCCCTGGCTTCCGGGGGTCCGCGATATACAGATTGGCCATGGTGCCCCGCCCTCATGCCCTGTTTACTGTCAAACATTTTTCCAGTTAAAAAAAATAAGATGCATACAATTTTATGGTTATTTAGTCCTTCTGATGGATAGTATACAATGCATATGATTCTTTAGTCCTGATGTTCATCTGCACATGCTTGGATCAGAAAAAGTTGGACTACTGACATGGGCATGAGCAGTCAGTCATCCCAAACATCGATAGACCGACAAGGCCAAAGGTAAAGATGCATACACTCTGCTCTTACTATGTTTACTAAACAAATATCCTCAGGTATATATTCATCTATGGCATGGTGGATATGTTGATGTCATCTGCAATACATGGTTTGTAGCTCGCAAGAAGTATCAACAAGTACAAGCGAGACGTTGAATGTGTTGCATGTTCCGTAGACTAAGAGGTGTGGTTGCAAAACTATGGCTCCATAGTTCATCAACGGTATGTGTGTACTTGTAGATTTATGCCAGTGAAAGAAAAATACAAAAAAAAAAAAAAATGCACGCTACCATTCACTTTAGTTTTCTTGTTCAAAAATTGTCACCAGGTCTAGAGTTGTAACATCCAAAGTATTATCAATAGAGGGCTTGAACAACCGCCGAACTGGACAAGTGTTCTTCAGGTACATAATGGTCGTCTATAGCACCTACTTGGACAAGACAAAAAAAAGTAGATCCATTATGCATGTTGACATGACAGACAAGGAGGCCATGATGATAGTGACACTGACTGTTCCTCCACAACTTGTCTAGAAACATGCAGAAAAGATATTGTTGGGTAATGGGATATCCATTACAAATTTTAATATATTGCCCAAAATAGTATATGACCGTATTTATTGCGATCGAATTATTTCTCTCAACGAAACAAACATTGTGGAAAAAAATTTCGATGTTTGTTCATAATATCATTTCATCCTGGACTCGACTATCAGCCAGCTTGCACAGAGCACTGATATTTACCCAATTGGAACGATTGGCATAGTTGTCACATTGGCCAGAAAACTTGGCTTGCAACACATTCTCCATATAAAGGATGGAGAGTCAGACAACGACAAGGCAATGGTACCGCTTTTCATATTTAATTTTGTCCTTTACTTTCACATGTGCATGTATCTCAGGTAAGTTACACAAATATTGCACTATTCCATGTTGTAGCTACAATTGTTTGATACGTATTTAAATTTGTTTTCGTTAATGGAACAACAATTGCATAAAGGGCAGATTCCACTTATGTTGTTCAAAAATATAACAAAGAAAAGGGATGTTAGATAAAGGATCTTTCGGACAACCCAGGCAACGTTTGTAACAGAGTTGCGAGCAGATATAGTAGAGGATCTGAAGAAACTAGCTAGCTCTACCACTGTTGTGCATATACATCCACAAAATCATCCTCACTTTGCTTATAGAAATAGCCTTCAACAAATTTCTGCGGCCTGTTTAATCTTTTATTTTTTTTTTAAGGGGAGGGGGGGGTGCAGTTGTGTATTATATTGTTCAATGTATTAATTCCTATGCTTGCATTCCCAGGTTGAAGGTGTTTTAGTTGAAGCCAATGTGTACTCGAACCCCTTTGAACCTATATGTGCAAAATGCAACAATCATGTTTATGCCTCCGCTTTGATAAGTGATGATACGATTGATTGTCTGTGATGCGATGAAAAATGTCCATATATATATGGACATTGTGTCAATGTTGTCATCCGAACCATGGGCAACACAACCGTGCATTGTATGGTTAGGAAACCTCTGTTACAAAATGTGCTTCCTAAGTTGGCAGAGTTGTCATATGAAACATATCTACAAAAAAAGGCAAGCAGTGTCTACATGCTGCGAGAGCTTCAAATACACAACAAATTCACCTTAAATGAGGACAATGCAATTTTGCATATCGACTGAAGACGGGAAAAAATATATATATCAAACTTTGGTAGGAAACGAAAATACCTCATGTGTGTCTGTAATATTTCTTCAACATCTAGATGAATGTTCGTCGAACTTAGCTAGTTGGGATTGCACGTGCATAAGATTGTTCGGTCCAAAAAATTGGAAGCATGGCAGAAAACCCCATATATTCCATGGCCCCGGTTATTTTCTATTGGGAACATATACTAGATGTAAGAGAAAATGAATGGGATGACGTCTTTTCTTTGTATATCAAATTGTTTGGTGCAAAGGTCGATGGGTCCTGCTCTATAGAACCTTACGGGAACATGCTTGCGGCCTGTTTGAAGTTAGGTTGGTTTTCTATTGTGTGCTTCGTCTCTCAATTTGTATACTACAACACTCCAACTATTGTTTGGAGGACACAAAACAATATAATTGAATTATTTAGCGAGTTGGCTCGCAGATCCGCCTGGAAATTTCTATGGCAATGTGACGCAAATGTAGTATGTGGCTTGTTTTAGCAGATTTCCTTGATCGATGAACTTGGTAAAATTATTGTCCTGGAATAATTTGAAATTAACGAATATATACTATGTGAAGTGCAATTGTGCTATCATATGAACAAGAGGCCCTTAAAATTCAAATTGGTTGTTGTTTTGACATTTTTTCTTAATCGATGAACTCGGTAAAATTAATGTCCTGGAATAATTTAAAATCAACGAATATATACTGTGAGGAGTGCAATTGTGCTATCATATGAACAAGAGGCCCCTAAAATTCAATTTCGTCCTTGTTATGCTTGTGGTGATAGACTTTTAAAAAAACTTTATTTTGTTTCCTTCATTTTTTAAAAAATAAGCTCTTTAACATCCTTTAATAATTTAATGTAATTCAATTGTACAATATCGATGTTTAATATTAATAATTTAGTATTTGAAAATAATGTTTTTAGATAAATTTAGATAGGATGACCATCCGTAAAAAATTACAATCTTGAACCCGCCAGTCATGGAGTCCTATCGATATGTATGTCGTGGAACTCTAAGTGTTGTTTGGAGGACAAGGGACAATAGAAGTGCAATGTTGAGCCAACTAGCCCGCAAGTCTGCCTGTTAATTTGTATATCGCAGAAGTATAGGCGCTATTTGTAGGACACAGAACAATAAAAGCCCAATTTTGAGCCCGCCAGGCCGAGAACCCACGATCCAAAAAGTGCCTAAGTATGGAATGAGGGATCCACATATGCTCTATAAAATCTCATGTCCATAGTTTATAAAAGTACATGTTTACTATGTATTTCTTGTTTGTCGAAAAACTTTTATATCACTCGCTCGACCAAATTGTACAAGCTTTCTTATCTAATTGAATTATGCAATATCAATATTTAATATTAATAATTTAGTATTGAAAATAATGTTTAGATATGTTAGATAGTTGATAGGGATTACCATCCGTAAACAATGACAAAATTGAACCCGCCAGTCCTCGAGTGCATCTTTCAATTTGTATATCGCAGAAATACAAGTGCTATTTGGAGGACACAAAACAATGGAAGTTCAATGTTGATCCAGCCAGCCCAAAGGTCCACTTGTCAATTTCTATTTCGTGGAATTGTGGGTTCTTTTTGTAGAGCGTGAAATAATAGAGGCCCAATTTCCCGCCTGCCAGCCCGAGAACCCACGATCCAAAAAGTGGCTAAGTATGGAATGGCGGATCCGTACATGCTCTATAAAAATTTCATGTCCATAGTTTATACGAGTACATACTTATTATGTATTACTCATTTTTTCGAAAAACTTTTAGGTACGAAAGTTAGCGGATTCACGACTTCAGATTTCACTTAATTTTATATCACCAGCCTGACCGAACGCTTCCCCATTTGATATTGTAATAAATGAATATAAACTATACCAAGTCCAATTGTGCTATGACATGAAGATGAGGACCTTCAAATTCAAATAGTTGACAACTCCGCTTGTCAATTTGTATATCGCGGAAATGTGGGTGCTATTTGTAGGGCACGGAATAACAGAGGCTCAATTTTGAACCTGCCAGCCCGAGAACCCGCCATCAAAATAGTGGATAAGTATGGAATGAGGCATTTGTACATGCTCTATAAAATCTCATGTCCATATTTTTTAGTACATCTTTACTATGTATTACTCGTTTCCTCCGAATGTTTTTTAGAAGACATGGAACAATAGAACTACAATGTTGAGTGACCTAGTCCGCAGCTTTGAATGACAATTTGTATATCATGGGACTCTGGGTGCTATTTGTAGGATACACAGCAACAGAGGCCCAACTTTGAGCCCGTCAAATTGAGAACCCGCAATCGAAAAAATGACCAAGTATGAAATGTGGGATCCGTACAAGCTCTATAAAAACCTCATGTCCATACCTTGTAAGAGTTCATACTTGGTATGTACTACTCATTTTTCGGAAAACTTCTACCTGCAGTAGTTGGTTGATTCACAACTTTAGGTTTCAATTACTTTTAGATCACCAGCCCGACTGACCGCTTCTCCGTTTGATATTGTAAAAAACGAATATAAATTGGCCCAAGTCCAATTGTGTTATTACATCAACACGAGGCCCTTAAAATTGAAATAGTTCGCAAATCTGCTTGTCAATTTGTATATTGCGGAACTTTGGGTGCTATTTGTAGGGCACGAAACAACAAAGGCCCAATTTTGAGCCTGCCATCCCGAGAACCCTTGATCCAGCTCGAGAACCCGCGATCCAAAAAGTGACAAAGTATGGAATGAGGGTTGCGTACATGATCTATAAAATCTCATGCCCATACTTTATAAAAGTACATATTTGGTATGTATAACTCGTTTCTTGCGAAATTTTGTAGGTGCGGAACTTGACAAATACATGTGTTCAGATTTCCACCCATTTTTATATCAGCAGCCCGATCGACCTCTTGCTCGTTTCATATTATACAAAAATTTTGGAACGCAAGTTTCCGAATACGCGGGTTTTTCCTTGAAATAACATATTTCACATCCTTTTATAATTTTATGTAATTAAATTGTACAATATCAATATTTAATATTAATAATTTAGTTTTGAAAATAATGTTTTTTGGTAGTGTTACATAGTTCATAGGGATTAGCATCCGTAAACAATCGCAAGGTTGGGCCCGCCAACCCTGGAGTCCATCTGTGAATTTGTATATGGCAGAACTCCGAGTGTTGTTTGAACAACATGGAACAATAAAAATGCAATGTTGAATGAGACAGCCCGCAAGTCCGTCTATCAATTTTTATATCGCGGAACTCTTGGGTGATATTTTTAGCTAACGGAACAATAGAGGCCCATTTTTGAGCTTGCCAGTCTGAGTACCTGCGATCCAAAGATTGGCTTAAGTATGGAATGTGAAAACAATGCATACTCTATAAAATCTCATGTCCGTACTTTCTAAAAATAGATTTTATGTATTGCTCATTTTTTTCAGAAAATTTCTTGGTAAGGAAGTTGGCAGATTCACGTATTTAGATTTCACTTACTTTTATATCACCAGCCCAACCAACCGACCGCTTCCCTGTTTTATATTGTACAAACCTCCTTGTCTAATTAAATTGTACAATTTCAATATTTAATGTTAATACTTTAGTATTCAAAAGAATGTCTTTAGATAATGTCAAATAGTTAATAGGGATTAGCATCCTTAGACAATCGCATGGTTGAGGCCACCGTCCTTGAAGTCCGTCTATCAATTTGTATATCGCGTAACTCTGAGTACTGTTCGTATGAAACGAAACAAAAGGAGTGCAATTTTGAGTGAGCCACCTCGCAGGTCCGCTGGCCAATTTGTATATCATGTAATTCTGAATGCTATTTGTAGGCCATGAAACAATGGATGCCCAATTTAGAGCTAGCCAATCCGAGAACCCACGATCCAAAACGTGGCTAAGTATGGAATGTGGGATCTGTATATTCTCTATAACATCTCATGTTCATACTTTATAGTACATATTTAGTGTGTATTGCTCATTTTTCTGAAAATTTCTAGTTTCTCTTTTCTCTCTTCTTTTCCTTTTTGAAACGCGGGTTCCTACATAGGCAGGTTTAACATTGTGTTTCCATTGTTCTGCCGCCTGCAACTAGCACCTGGACTTCCGTGATTTACAAATTTGAAAACAAACCCCCCTTCATCTCGTATGCTTTTTCTTTTTGTTTACTTGGTCCTTTTTCCGAATGTCTCGTGCTTTTATATACAAAACCCAGGTTCAACAATATACAAATTGCCCTCTCTCCATTGCGCTTCCGTTGTTCCCCTACGCACATACACATTTCGCGACATACAAATTGACGGTCGATATCTGTCACTGAGATGAAATATGACCATCGACCCTTCACGTCTCCTAGGTATATCTTCTTCCCTTTTTCTTTTGTAACCCACCCGATTGCTTTCCATACTTAGGTATTTCTTGGAATTAGTTTTGTGGGTTGGCCGGTGCTTCGCCGCAATTCGCCATCACCGCTGCCTTCGTACTTGTTTCCAGATATGCAATAATTAAGCTTTAATGCTAGTAGTTCATCTTGCAGGAACTGTTAAGATTGTCATTAATGTCCGGAAGTCCGAAGAAGATTTGTCATTACTACGAATTAATTTAATATTTGTGAACAAGTATGTTATCCTTTCCAAGTATTCATTTCAAACACGATGCAATTTGTTTGTTTTGCGTCGGCGGGTTGGCGCTTTTAAGAAATTTCTAATTCTTAATCTCTCTTCGTCATCACCGCGAACTTTGCACTTTTTTCTAATTATGCAATTGGTGAGCTATGATGGTGACAACTCATTCTGCACGAACCCTGGATATTGTCATTGATCAGCGAAAGGCTTGAGGAGATATTCCATTGATACGCATTAAACCATAATTTGCGGAGGGTTATATTATCCCTCCCTGATTTTCATTTCAAACATCGTCTTGAGCAAATGAAAATTCTTGTTAAGTTGTGGCAGTAGTTCTGTCCAGATACAGTAAACACATTGGGGCATAATGTCCAGAGGTTCCACTATTCCACGGAATATTCTTACTACTCATATCCCTTCGCCCAGGAGAAAAAAGGGATACGATCCCTTGGTACACCGAGAGATATATTTCAAGCCAAAGAATTCCAAGGCAACCCTGCCTGCTCAGAGAACCTCCCCAATTTCATTCATGTCTAGCGCAAAGGTTGATGTCATGAATTTCGAGCTGGAAGAAGATGATCTGATGGGCGATGATACGACAATGGATGATGGCAATGCAAAGAATATTCCCACTCATGCACCCAAATTGAAATCAACCATAACTGACAGAACTTCTCGACTCGGTGATGGTGGTCCTAAC
Organism: Picea mariana; assembly: GCA_032191745.1. Classification (NCBI taxonomy): domain Eukaryota; kingdom Viridiplantae; phylum Streptophyta; class Pinopsida; order Pinales; family Pinaceae; genus Picea; species Picea mariana. The sequence continues at coordinate 84,071 of JASDQU010307173.1, forward strand.
AACACCAAAAGGAGTTTCATAAAAGAAACCGACGGTAAATGCAATAGGACCTTTGCAACGCAAAAGTAGGAATTCCAAAGTTCCAAATTAGTTCATTCTAGGTAGAAGAGTTTCACTATAAAGTAATGATTTGTTGATGCTTCCATAGATATATTTCAAGCCAAAAAATCATTCACTTGCGGGACTGTTGTCCTTTTCTCTGTATATACAATTAACATCTTCGAGAATCAGGTCCAAAACTCTCATTGCTGCAAGGCATTTTTGTACTAGTCATCTCCTTCCACCCAAAATGGACTAATTTGGGCCTCTAAAATTGCACGTGCAACCAGTGCTCCTGAATTTTTTTCGACTATGCAGAGGCAGTTTCATCTAAGGGCTATTCCATTTTCCCTGCAACGTTTTTCTTCTTCTTCCTCATGGTAAACTTCTGAAAACTATCAATTTCAACACAAGATGATTCATCGAGGAGAAAACTGCGAGGATCTTGCATATTGCGGATCCCATGCCTGTGTTTGTAGTAGATACGTTCAATTTTTTGGCCCAAAGAACTGGTTCCAATTTCTAAGGATAGATGTACAATACTTAGTGTTTTTCTTATTTTTTAAAATGGATTTTCTATTAAAAAATAATTGCCTTGGAATCTTCATTGCTACTTCTTTTCTAGATTTAACACCTATTCTCATTGGCATGGTTCAGTGCTCTCGTACTTTTTCGATATTGTATTTACTTAGGTTATTTTTTCTAAGATGGAACATCTAACAATTATATGACAATGTACTGTGTCAATCCACCAGCCTTTTATGCAAACAAAAAAATGGATTACACAATTTCAAACCAACATTCAATTCTATTCGTAATGCAAATAGAACATATCAATACCAATGTACAATCTTGCAACAAACTCGTTATTCTTGTTTCTAGACATGCAATTCTTAAGTTTTAATGCTAACAACCCATAATGCAAGAAGTTTAATACTTGAGTTAATATGTTGCAGTCATGGAAGAATGTATGAAGAACACACTTACACCCACACGTTCCAATAAAATATAATCTTCAACAAAGCATTTACTGGCAATTAGTAGAAAATGAAGTTTAGTAGTTAAGTTAATATGTTACAATCATGGAAGAATGTATCAAGAACATACTTACATGCACAGGTTGCAATAAAATCTAATCTTCAACAATGAATTTGCTGACAATTAGTAAGAAATGATGTTTTTGCAACAATGGGGCTTCTTTGAAACCAATTCCCACTTACGAAAAATGCCTTCCGCCTTTCTATTTTTCTACTCTTTCATTCCCTGTAGTTTCTCTTCCTAGTTACTTAATGGTTTTTTTTTTCAAAAATGCCTTGCTGTGCGGGTTGGCAGATTCACGCGTTTCCAACGAGCGCTTCCCCTTTCTTTAAATTGACCCTCTATTCTTTTGTGTCCTACAACTAGCACCTATAGTTCCACGATATACAAATTGACAGGCGGACTTGCGCGCTGACTAGGTCAACATTTCACTTCTACTTTTTTGTGGCCTCCAAACAACATTCGGAGCTCCGTGATATACAAATTGACAGATGGTCTCCAGTCCTGGCGGGCTCAAGATTGCCATTGTTTATGGATGGAAAAGTGCTAAAACAATCCATACCACATTTGCGCCACAGAAGCTATATTAAAGGGAAAAGCATTTCCACTATAGTTATGTGTCCTGCAAACAACACCCACAGTTCCACACTATGAAAATTGACAGCTGGACTTGCGGGTTGGGTGGATAATAAAATGCCTCGCAGTTCCGCGATATACAAATTGATAGATGAAGCATACAAGAAAGAACCAAGTAAACTCGCAGATCGTGTTCCCTGTCGTTGTTTTCTATTCCCTCCAACTTCTCAATTATGTTCTATTTCTCTTTTCCCTTAACTTTTTTTTCGTCACTTATTCATTTTTTCGAAAATGTATGGCTGCGTGCGTGGGTGGTGTTGCGGGTTCACACTTGCACTCATACTCTTTTATCGTGACACCGACCGACCACTTCCCCATTCCATACCCAGAAAATTCTTTGACCACGAATTCCCAGTAGGTGGGCTCTAGATTGGACTTCTGTTGTTCCATGGCCTGTGAACAGTACTGTCACTTCCGTGATATACAAATTTGCAACCGGACTCAAATCATACCCTCTTCCGTATTACAGTCCACCTATCATGCCCTCTTCTGTGGTATACATTTTTCACTGAAAACTTCTGAAAAATACAATTTAACCATCGGGTCCTTGCATCTTTTGTGGAACTATTGTCACCCCATTTTGAAGCTCATCTGTCCGCTTTCCATACTTCGCCATTTCTTCGATTTTCTTTGGCGGGTTGAAGAAATATTCAGTTCCTAGTCGTTGTTTCCTGTGCCTGCGCCCCTTTGCAATTAGCAATTGCCAATTATATATAAGATCTTATTTCTAGGCATGCATTTAACAATTTCCCTATTCCATACTTAGCCACTTTGTTGGAATTCCGCAAATATACAAACCGACCAATGAACTGCCCCATCATCATCTCTTCCGTTTTACACATTTTTCACTCAAAAATTCTGATACATAAAATTTGACCGTGCAACACTCGCTTGTCCTAAGTATCCCCATAACGCTTTTTTGAATCCCGTCTAACTACGTTTCAAAGCTTTCCATTCTTTCCTTGCCCTCCACTGTCTCCGTCACCTTCACAATTGTCTACAATAAAAGAAAAGAAAAAAGTT